>JALGBA010003922.1:0-251383 GCA_023970755.1 Azemiops feae | reverse complement strand
TTTTTTTTTTTTTTGAGATTTATCTCTTTTCTCTCACTTCAGATCTTAAGGAATGATGGCTTTTAGACTTTAGACCAGTGGTTCTTAACCTTTTTGAACAAATCGCCCCCTTGAGCCAATGAGGAAGTTGTCATCGCCCCCCTCCCCCAACATAACCTCTCAATCACAACATAGGAAATAATTCTTCAATTTATGCAAACACTTTTTTTGTTTTCTTTAAAATTGTCATCAGGACATATCGATGCAAATAATTTATTTCCAGTCTTTTTCCCATATCTCAACTGTGTGAAAAATTTTGGTGCCACCCATCACTTTATTCCCAAACTTCATGATACATGTATTTCATTATTATTTATTCAAGACACTTAAATGTAATGACCACTGAAAACAAAATTCAATTGCAAGAAAGTGAAATGCCCGAAAAGAAAAACAGTAACATTTAATGATTGAATTACAAGTGAAATTTAAGACGCAAAAGAAATATAAAAAGGGCATAAGAACAAACCGCAATGCAGGAACTAAGAATTTCAAGACGAAAACTCTTAAACTAGAGAAACACATGTGGACGTCGATAAACCTAGTTTCAACAGTTACGTTGACATTACAGCTGACGTCACAGGGGACAGCCACTCAGCATGCAATGTTTCGAAAGAAGCGCTCCCCCCTCCATCACTGCCCATTCTAGCCAATGGCGCGCCACTGTATGGGTAGAGGTTGCTGCGCAACGCACATGAAGATAAGCGATGGGTATTCACATATGTACGGCGTTCTGTACTGAAGCTAGCTGGAGGAACATTTGAAAACACAATTCAATCCACTAATAGCGAGCAATCTGATGTTTTTGTACAAGATATACAGCAATTCACTGTACGAAAAAGTCTCAAAAGTGTCCCCCAAACTTCTCGCTCCATCGCCCCCATATCACCCCCTTTTCATTCCTTCGCCCCCTTGAAAAATGAAATCGCCCCCTGGGGGGCGATATCGCCCAGGTTAAGAACCACTGCTTTAGACTGCAGCAAAAACATTTAAGTTTGAAACAGATTTGGCTAGATACAGCCTTGACATTCATCTGTTTAAACTGAACCTTATTTGCACTTAATACTTATGAGAAAAATAAACATAGTTCTGCAAAGTAAACACTTTAAATATTGTATGACAAACTATTATGCCAATATAACTGTTTGTGGCAGTGACTTTTGAAATATGGAAGGAAAGTACAGTCCTATATAAATATGTTGTTAAGGATACAATGGTGGAAGAAAATTAGTCAAGATAATATGTCAATGAAGATTCTCAGTCATCCAGGTAGAGTTGTCTGGAAGTAGAGTCATGGGAACTGGACTTTTTGTTGGTACAAAATGTTTCACTGCTTATCCAAGTAGCTTCTTCAGTTTGAGCAAGTTGGTTGGGGGAACCCCACAGATGTCCTCCAGGGAGGTTTCATTTCCCACCTAACCTGAATAGGCTCATTAGGTGAGTAGGCAGAGAGTCATTGGGATGTAAATGTTCCAAATCCCAAATCCTTCCCCTAGGTGGGTCATTAAGTGTGGCCTCCCTGGTGAACCTGTGGTTTTAATCTTCCTGGGGACTGATGAAAGAGCAGCATAAAAAATGGGGGACAGGTTGTGTCTTTATTGAGGGAAGGATTTTCCACTTCAGCATAAATGGATTCCTTTACTCCTCTCAAACCATCTATCTTCTCTGTCCAAAATGTGAACATTATTGTCCTCAAAAAGAGTGTCCTTTTTCTTTTTTCTGTAAATTTTTTATTAATTTTTTCCATATAATTCAATAGTGCTTATTCAACAATGTGTTGTCTGAGTTTATCATTCACTAATACAAATTTAATTCCTAATCCTTTATTCTTTTCTCCATCCATTGATAAAACAAGTTCCAAGTCTGATAGTATTCTGTTTCTTCTTTTTCTTTCAACCTCATAGTCTGTCCATTTCTGCACATTCTAATATTTTTTTAATTATTTCTTCTTCTAATGGTAATTCTCCCTTTTTCCAATATTGTGCAAATATGATTCTTGCCGCTGTTATCACATGTAAAATCAAATATCAATCTTTATCAATCTTTTCTGGCATACCTAATAAAAAAAGTTCCGGTTTAAAATCTACATGTTTTCCCAACATCTTTTCTAGCCAAGTATGTATTTTTTCCCAGTACCTCTTTGCTTCAACACATGTCTACCATACATGATAATAAGTGCCTGCCTTATGTTTACATTTCCAACATCTATCTGACATATTTTTTAAACATTTTTGCCAATCTTGCTGGTGGCAAGTGCCATCTATAAAACATTTTATATAAATTTTCTTTATAAGAAGCTGCCATTGTCAGTTTATAATTTATTTCCCACAAGTTTTGCCATTTTTCTAATTCTACATTATATCCAAAGTTCTTTGCCCATGTTATCATTATTTAACTTGTTCATCTTCCATTTTCAAATTCAATAAAAATTTATAAATTTTCTTAGTTTCTCATCAGAGGTTAATAATGTCTGATCAAACAAGGTCTGCTCTTTATAAAATCCATACAGTTTGACATCTTTATCATATCTAACTTGCATTAATATGTCCACCATGATAGATCTACACCCTGATTTTCCATCTCTTGCTTAGATTTTAAATTCCCTTCAGAATTTAAAATTATCTCTATATGTCCATATTTTCTCAAAGTTAACTAAATTTGGATGTATAAATGCTTCCATTGTTGAAAGCCATCCTGGTATTTTCAAATATATTTTACATTTTATTTTTTCCCATGTTAATAGTAATGCGTTTCTTATATAGTGGTTCTGAAAGTACTTATGCATTTTATTTTTCCCATACCATAAAAGGGCGTGCCAACCAAGTTGTAAATCATGTCCCTCCAAATATAACAACCTTTTGTTTCTGAGAGTTATCCATTCTTTTACCCATGTTAATACAGATGCTTGATAATATAAAACCCACTCTGGCAAGCCAAAACCTCCATTTTCCTTAGCTTCTTATAGCATTTTCAATTTAATTCTAGCTTTCTTTCCTTGCCAAATAAATTTCAAAATTAATGAATTTAAGTCTTCAAAAAAAAATTCTCTAGTTTTATAGGTATCGTTTGAAACAGAAACAGTATTTTTGGTAGTATATTCATTTTCACCGTGGCAATTCTTCCTAACATCGACAATTGCAAGTTTTTTTCATTTTTCCAGGTCCAATCTTATTTGATTCAATAGTTTTATATTTGTTGTTGTTGTTGTTAGTTGCGAAGTCGTGTCCGACCCATCGCGACCCCATGGACAACGTTCCTCCAGGCCTTCCTGTCCTCTACCATCTTCTGGAGTCCATTTAAGCTCACGCCTACTGCTTCAGTGACTCCATCCAGCCACCTCATTCTCTCTGTCGTCCCCTTCTTCTATTGCCCTCAATCTTTCCCAGCATTAGGCTCTTCTCCAGTGAGTCCTTCCTTCTCATTAGGTGGCCAAAGTACTTGAGTTTCAACTTCAGGATCTGGCCTTCTAAAGAGCAGTCAGGGTTGATCTCCTCTAGGACTGACCGGTTTGATCGCCTTGCAGTCCAAGGGACTCGCAGGAGTCTTCTCCAGCACCATAGTTCAAAGGCCTCAATTCTTTTGCGTTCAGCCTTTCTTATGGTCCAACTTTCACAGCCATACATTGCAACTGGGAAAACCATGGCCTTGACTATACGTACTTTTGTTGGCAGGGTGATGTCTCTGCTTTTTAGTATGCTGTCTAATTTGCCATAGCTTTCCTCCCCAGGAGCAAGTCTTTTAATTTCTTGGCTGCAGTCCCCATCTGTGGTGATCTTGAGCCCAGGAAGATAAAATCTGTCACTACCTCCATTTCTTCCCCATCTATTTGCCAGGAATTGAGAGGGCCGGATGCCATGATTTGGTTTTCTTAATGTTGAGTTTCAAGCCAACTTTTGCACTCTCCTTCTTCACCCGCATCAAGAGGCTCTTTAGTTCCTCTTCACTTTCTGCCATTAGAGTGGTATCATCTGCATATCTTAGGTTGTTGATATTTCTCCCGGCAATCTTAATTCCAACTTTTGATTCATCTAGCCCTGCCTTTCTCATGATGTGCTCTGCATATAAGTTAAATAGGCAGGGCGACAGAATACAGCCTTGCCGGACTCCTTTCCCAATTTTGAACCAATCAGTGGTTCCGTGTCCAGTTCTCACTGTTGCTTCTTGACCCGCATATAGGTTTCTCAAGAGACAAATAAGATGGTCTGGTACTCCCATCTCTTTAAGAACTTGCCACAATTTGTTGTGATCCACACAATCAAAGGCTTTAGCATAGTCAATGAAGCAGAAGTAGATGTTTTTCTGGAACTCCCTAGCTTTCTCCATGATCCAGCGTATGTTGGCAATTTGATCTCTAGTTCCTCTGCCTCTTCGAAATCCTGCCTGTACTTCTGGAAGTTCTCGATCCACATACTGCTGGAGTCTAGCTTGTAGGATTTTAAGCATAACTTTACTTGCATGTGAAATGAGTGCAATGGTGCGATAGTTTGAACATTCTTTGGCATTGCCTTTCTTTGGAATTGGAATGTAAACTGACCTTTTCCAATCCTGTGGCCACTGTTGAGTTTTCCAATTTGCTGGCAAATTGAGTGTAGCACTTTTACTGCATCGTTTTTAAGATTTTGAATAGCTCAGCTGGAATACTGTCACCTCCACTAGCTTTGTTGTTGCTCAGCTTTCCTAAGGCCCATTTCACTTCACATTCTAGGATGTCTGGCTCGAGGTCAGTGACCACCCCATCGTGGTTATCAGGGATGCTAAGCTCGTTCTTGTATAGTTCTTCTGTGTAATTTTGCCCACCTCTTCTTAATCTCTTCTGCCTCTGTTAGGTCCCTGCCATTTTGGTCCTTTATCATGCCCATCTTTGCATGAAACGTTCCCTTCATCTCTCCAATTTTCTTGAAGAGATCTCTGGTTCTCCCTATTCTATTGTTCTCTTCTATTTCTTTGCACTGTTCATTTAAGAAGGCATTCTTATCTCTTCTAGCTATTCTCTGGAATTCTGCATTCAATTGGGTGTATCTTTCTCTTTCTCCCTTGCCTTTCGCTTCCTTTCTTTCCTCAGCTATTTGCAAAGCTTCCTCAGACAGCCATTTTGCTTTCTTGCATTTCTTTTTCTTTGGGATGGTTTTAGTTGCTACCTCTTGTACAATGTTGCGAACCTCCATCCATAGTTCTTCAGGCACTCTGTCTATCAGATCTAATTCCTTAAATCTATTTGTCACCTCTACTGTATATTCATCAGGGATATGATTTAGTTCATACTTGAGTGGCCTAGTGTTTTTCCCTACTTTCTTCAATTTAAGCCTAAAGTTTGCAACGAGAAGCTCATGATCTGAGCCACAGTCAGCTCCTGGTCTTGTTTTTACTGACTGTATTGAGCTTCTCCATCTTGACTGCAGAGCACATAGTCAATCTGATTTCTGTGTTTTTGACCGTCTGGTGATGTCCATGTGTATAGGCGTCTCTTGGGTTGTTGAAAAGGTGTTTGCTATGACCATCGTATTCTCTTGACCAAATTCCTATCAGCCTGTTCCCATGCTTCATTTTTGTATTCCAGCCAAACTTGCTGTTATTCCCGTTTATTCTTTTGGGCTTCCTACGTTAGACATTCCCAATCCCGCATGATGATAAGGACAAATCATTTTTGGGTGTTGATTCTATAAGGGTGCTGTAGGCTTCATAAAACCAGTCCACTTTCATCCTCTTCAGCACCAGTGGTTGGGGCATAGACTTGGATTACTGTGATATTGAATGGTTTGCCTTGGATTCGCACTGAGATCATTCTGTCATTTTGGGGATTGTATCCCAGTATTGCTTTTCCTACTCTTTTATTGACTATAAAGGCTACTCCATTTCTTCTGAGGGATTCTTGCCCGCAGTAGTATACCTGATGGTCCTCTGAATTAAATTCACCCATTCCTGTCCATTTTAGTTTGCTGATTCCTAAGATGTCGATGTTCAGTCTTGTCATCTCATATGGAGAAAAAATCTTTACAGCATCGGACTTTCCTTTCACCACCAGATGCATCCACAGCTGAGCGTCCTTTCGGCTTTGGCCCAGTCGCTTCACTCTTTCTGGCGCTACTAGTACTAGCCCTCTGCTCTTCCCCAGTAGCATATTGGACACCTTCCGACCTGAGGGGCTCATATCTTTTTGCCTTTCGATACTGTCCATGGGGTTTTCATGGCAAAGATACTGGAGTGGGTTGCCATTTCCTTCTCCAGTGGATCACATTTTGTCAGAACTCTCTGGTATGACCTGTCCGTCTTGGGTGGCCCTGCACGGCATAGCTCATAACTTCATTGAGTTACGCAAGCCCCTTCGCCACGACAAGGCAGTGATCCATGAAGGAGAGTTTTATATAGTTATCTTCTTTTATCATTGAACATCTTGCTGTTATATTCCCAAGTATTTAACCTTTTTAACTATTTGTAGTTCTATTTTTTCTGATTTTTTTTTTTGCTTATCTGTGAGATTTTTAACTATCATTTTAGTTTTTTCTTTGTTTATTTTCAGACCTGCTATCTCTCCATACTGTTCTATCTTTTCCAATAATTTAGGAATCATCTCTAAAGGTTCTTCTAAGATAAATACCAAGTCATCTGCAAATGCTTGCAATTTATAAGTTTCACCTTTTATTTCTCGTCCTTTAATTTCTATAACTTGTCTAATATTTGTTTAAAACTTCCAAAGTTAAGATAAATAACAATGGAGATAATAGACATCTTTGTCTTATACCTTTTCTTATCTCAAAATTCTCTGTGTAGTCTCCGTTCACAATCACTTTTGCTGTTTGTTTGTGGTATATTGTTTCAATCATATTTATAAAGTTTTGTCCAAAGTCCATTATTTTTAGTTGTTGAGTCATAAATTGCCAGGAAACATTATCAAATGCCTTTTGGGCATCTAAAAATATTAGTGCCAATTGTTTCCCTGGATGCAGTTCATAGTATTCCAATATGTCCATTATAACTCTTAAAGATTATTTTTAATTCGTCTCTTTGGTAAAAATCCATTTTGATCTGGATGTATAAATTCAGTTAAAAATATTTTCAGTCTCTCTGCTATTATTGAAGTAAAAACTTTATAATCCACATTTAGTAATGATATCGGCCTATAATTTTTTATCTGAGTCAAATCTGAATCTTCTTTTGGTATTAAAGTAATATTTGCTTCTGTCCATGTACTTGGAAGTTTAGCTTCCAACAAAAGTTCATTACACACATCTTTCAACGGTGCACTTAATGTGTCTTGTAGGCTTTATATAACTCTGCCGGTAGCCCATCTGGTCCCGGTGTTTTTTCATTTTTTTGTCTTCTTATAGCCTCTGTTAATTCCATTGTTATTTTTTCATTTAACGATTTTAAAGTTTTCTGAAATTTTTGGTAAATTATTCTTTTCCAAATATTGAATCGTTTTCTCCTGTGAAATTTCTTCTATATCATAGTTTCTCATAGTGTCCTTTTTCTTTTAAATGAAGGTATACTGCTGATTCTGGTCCCGTGGTGTTGCTTCTCCTGTGCTGGGCCATCCTTTGTGTAAAGACTACTTGGTTTTTCCAATGTAAAGCTCTGAACACTCCTCACTGCATTGGACTGCATGTACTACATTAGTCTTACGTTTTGGTGTCCAATCTTTAGGGTGACAAGCCCCTTCTGTCTCAGGGTGTTGGTGGGTTTGAACAACACAGGTATGTGGTGTTTTCCAAATATCTGTTTTAGCTTCTCCAATAGGCCAGTTGTGTAAGGAATGACCATGTTCTTCCATTGACTCCGAGTCTCAACTCTGTCTGCTGTTCTTTTGTTGGATCCAGATGCTGATTTAATAAAGGCCCAATTTGGTTACCCACAGGCCTTAAGAGCTGTCCTGAAGTGCCTGTTTTCCTTCTTTTGGGCATCCTTGGAGGTGGGAACATTTATATCCCAAAGACTATTTGCCTACACACCTACTGAGCCTATCCAGTTTAGGTGAGAAATGAAACTTCCCCAGGAGGGCTTCCCCTAACCAACTTGCTCAGACTATAGAAGCTACTTGGATAAGCAGCAAAACGTTTCGAACCAATAAGAAGTCCAATTGGCAAGAATCAACTTCCAGAACAGTCAAGATAATCATTATATATTCATATTAATGACCATCTTCTTAATTTAATTTCACTGAACGATGCTTACATAGGAAAATGTATGTATTTAGTAGCTATAGCATAAATGGAGTGTAGATTGGATGAAATCTAATATAAATTAACTTCCAAACAAAACATAGTTATGCAGTATTTCACATCAGAGTCACTGATCACATTAGCCTTTCTCCATCTGGCTGCATAGCTTGTACAGACTCATAAAAGATAACGCAACTAATACAATATAGGTAGTCCTTGATTTATGACCACAATTGAGCCCAAAATTTCTGTTGCTAAAGGAGACAGTTTTTAAGTGACCTTTGCCCTATTTTACAACTTTCCTTGCCACAGTTGTTTAGTAAGACAGTAGTTTAGTGAATCTGGCTTCCCCATTGACTTTGCTTGTCAGAAGATCGCATAAGGTGATCAAATGACCCTGGGACACTGCAACCGTCATAAATACATGCCAGTTGCTAAGCGTCTGAATTTTGATCACATGACCATAGGGATGCTGCAACGGTCGTGTGAAAAATGATAAGTCACTTTTTTCAGTGCTGTTGTAACTTTGAACGGTCACTAAATGAACTGTTGTAAGCCGAGGACTACCTGTAAATGTACTGGCTGTAATACAAAGAGCTTCTAGGGACAAATTCCTTGTATGTCCAATCACACTTGACCAATAAAGAATATTCTATTCCAGTGGTTTTCAACCTGTGGTCCGTGGAACCCTGTGGGTCTGCGATGTCATCACAGGGGGTCCGCGAAGGCTTGAAGAAATGTTATGATTTAAATCTTGAGTTAAGTCTTGGGGATCCATGGTCACAAAAGGTTGAGAACCACTGTTCTGTTCTATTTTTTCTCTCACATAAAAAACAATTGCATATGTATTTTTGTTCCAGCTCAGCATATATAAATTTTGTTTGAATTTCTTCCCTTAAATGTATAGTATATGTTTGAATTTTAAATTAATAGTTTTAAATGCTTGATTCTAAACAAAATTAGGGATACATAGGTTGACTCAGGCATGCCCATCTCTGCATATATGTGTTTTTAGGATTGGCAGTAGATCACACCACAAAATATCATAATTCTAGGCTTCCGGCTTCGCGTCGTAGCGAGACGGACGCAGGGATTTACCTCCCACGTCTGATTTCACCCTGCTGGGCCCCCGAAAAGGGCCTAAAGTCGCCCCGGAGAAGCAACGGAGGGGACCCTCGTAGATCACGGAGAGACGGCGGTCGATCCGTTTGATCTGAGGAAGCCCTCTGAACCAGCAGGTGAAAGATTGGCTGTAGTCCGGCAGCCAGTCAGAAGCTACTGACAACCGGGAAAAAAAGCACCATCCAGCAAAGTTTAAGCTACGCGTTTGGAACTGGGTGAGAGTATTTTTCCTGCTCTACTATTTTAAAAAAAATTTCCCTGGAGAAAAGAATCCCAAAAAGCAAAGCTCCCAGAAGCAAAAGGGGAGGGGGGTTTCTTCGTTGCCCCTCCCCCTAGTCGTTATTTCCACCATTAGTATTCTTCCTTCTTCATCTGAGTAAATTTGTTTAGGATTCATTGTTTCTTTAATATATAGAGCTACTCCTCTTTTCTTTTGTTGTGCTAATGAAAAGTAAAGCTTGCCAATTTTCGGGCATTCCAAAAATTTATAATGTTGTCTTTTAATATAGGTTTCTTGAAGACAGACTATATCCATTTTTAGTTTTTGTAATCGTGTAAAACAAAATTTTCCTTTTTAAGGGGGAGTTCAATCCATTTATATTCATTGAGAGAATCCCATTGTCCTTCTCCATCTTCTTCAATTATATTTAGGTTTTATTCTGCTAGTTGTTCTTATCTGTCTCTGTTCTCTTCCCTTTGTTTAACCGCCCCTTTTATTGCTATCTCTTCCTGTTTTCTAGATTCCCATTCTGGTTGGAATTCCGGATTTCCTTCTTTGAGAAAAGCTCTATGTCTGTCATGAAATTCCATTGCTTTAAAGACAGAGTCCAGTCTGTATCTTTTGGAGTCCCAGTTGATTAGTATCCCCTCCGGCATCAGCCATCTAAAATTCACTCCTTTTTTAATTAATTTTTTGGTCAAAAATTGATATTCTCTTCGTGAGTCCCTTATCCTCCTAGGTATCTGCTTGAAAACTACAGTTTCTTTTTCCTTGTATTGCAATGGATCATCTCTCACTCTTCTCAATATCTCATCTCTGTTAGAGTTTACAGCTTTCCAGCGCAAAAATAAGCCCCCAAAATAAGCACACATTCAAAATGAGCAGGAGGCATAGTTTAGAAAAACTTTATCTATAAAATATATATAAACATGATACATAGTTTCATTCAGTTCTTGGCAACATCAACAACTAACTCAGGAGATCAGGACACAGGGAAAGACTAAGACACGCCCAGACCTAGGCTGGATCACATGCCTCACACAGCCAATCCTGTGTCTCAATTAAATAACAGTTCCCATTGGCTGGTTCGTTACTATGGCTATTCCAGTTCATAAATTCTTGCACACTGACAATCTCTTATTGATTTTTTAACAAATCTAACATGTACCTCTCTAGGGTCTTTGTTTCTTCTTGCGTAACTTGAATTGACTCTAAATATTTGATCGATCTCTCCTTCCATTTCCTGTTTCCCAATTTCCAACACTCCGGCCAACAGTTCTGCCAACAAATCAGCAAGATCTTCTTCCTTGTCTTCCATTATGTTCTGAAATCTTAAAAAATAGGATGCCTTTTCCATTTCCAAAATCGCTACTGAGTCTTCCAATTCTTTATTTGCCTGCATCAATCTTTGGTTTTCGTCTTTTATTTCTTCCAACTTTTTTTTTTTATCATAACAAGTTTTATTAGTTTTTGTTTGTTTTACAGCCAAGTGCTTGTAACACATCGTGGAGATAGGGCACTCCAGGGAACACAACAAAAAATACAGTCATACATATACAATTTAAACTACTACTTTAAAAGTTCCCTCTTATAGTATACAATTCGAGCATTCCTAAAATATAAATTGTTTCTCACCTCTATTATTCCAATTTCAATTTATATTTCTCAATCAAATTATATCTCTTATTATATTTCACATACATATTATGTAAATAAACATGAATTTATATATTTTAAAACTATTTCATTAGACATAGTAATATAATAACATAATAATAATAATAGGACAATAATTATTTCTATCATAAACAAGTAATATAACTATTATATCTTAATATTTCTCAACTATATTCTATTTCATATATTCTATCCAATATTTTCATAGATCAATCCACGTCCCTAAAAGATTCCTCAATTGTTTCAGTTTAGTCCATTTAATATCTCACTAATTACCATTCAATTCTTATAAATAAAAATATCAATAATATTTCACCAGTCTCAATCTCAATCTAACTCCTTTAATTATAAATTTTTCAATTATTCTTATTGCCATTCCAAATCATACTCAAATCCATAATTTAAATCTAGTGTTGACTCATACCAAAGTGACCTTAAAGATCTCAAAAATATTAGTTCAATCAATGTCCAGAAGCCCTTTTTACCCATCAAATAAAATTTTAACTCTTATTTTTAAATCTAATTCTAGCTTTCTTTTTGTGCCAGGTAGGTTTCCACAACAGGGCTTCTAAGTCCTCCCATCTTAGTTACTGGCTAAAGGCCTTTTCCCACCATTGAGTCCAATCATATTCTTTTTCTCTTTTATCCAGTGTTGTCTGTACTGTCATGTTGTCAACGTTTTTTGTGCCTCCTATTTGGAAGTCCAATCCTGTTGCTTTTAAAGTTGTAAATGTTTTAGTTGAGTTCTGCCTTTGATCATCAAAGAAATCCATCATGTAGGATGTGTCCTCTTCCTCTTCAATAAATTCAGTAGATTCAATAGATTGTAAATGTATTCCATCCATCTCATTAAGTTGTAGATCTGATTGTCTATCATAGTCAATCAAAGGTTGAGCTTCAATTTTTAATTCTGAGTCCTCCTTGAATCTAAGCGATCTAATATGTTCTTTAAGTTCCAGTCTTGCTTCCAAGATTTTTTCTAATATAAGTCCATAATTAATCTGTGAATAGGATTCCATCTTCTTCTTTTTTTTTTTTTAGAGAAGTTCAGCTTAAAAAATAGATTGCAGCGTTATAAAATATAAAATGCAGACAGAAATATATTTCCAAAGAAAGATAGAGGAAAAAAAACAACCAATAGTCAAGACCAGCACAGAGATAAAAACTGGCAGTCAGTTGTTATATTGTAATCCAGTTTGGGCATCAGGCCAAAATCAGGAAGTGGGAGTTCAAAGAGCAACTTACATTGTATCAGTCTGTTTCTGGGCTTCATGCCAAGTCCCAGGATGCATTGTATCCAAAATAATCTACATAAGTCCGCCCAGAGAGCAAAAAGTTTTTTAGGCAGTACTGTTCAGGAGGGGGGGGGGAAACAAAGAACATTCCACCCCCTCCCTAAGGATTTTCACCTAAACTGAAGATATACAAGCCAAAAGAGAAAGTCACAATAATCCGGATGCTCGAGTTCCAACTGCTTATGTAGACAAAATAAAATAGTAAAAAAAAACAATAATTGTTTTTCCAAAGCCCGTTTTCCCCAGTAATCAAACGCTGCTTTCTCAAAATAGGGAAATAGTTCTTAAAGCTGTTAGCAGGGAAAAAGGTAAATTAACAAGAGGGAAGGAAAGGTCTCACCCAGATCTTCCACGGTGGTTCTTTTCGCTTAGATGTTGCTGTGACTTTCGGCTGGAGCAGCTGAGTGATCGGCCATGTTACTGGCCGATCTTTTCCCCGTCGGCCCAAAGGTGGTTTTCTAGGACCGCAGAGGGAGCCGCCGCTCCCTCCGCGATCAACGAATGCCCTCCTCTACGGTGGTCGCCCCTACAGGGCGACTTTCGACCCTATCCAGGGTCTACCGGCGGGGGGAAACCGGACGGCCAAGAGAACGAGTTCTCTGCACGTCCGCGGGCGCTGCGACCGGAACCGGAAGTCTATTTCTTCCAACTTTTGATCGGTTTCTACTGATTTGTCTTCTATTTTCTGAATCCTTTGCTCATTCTTTGTAATCTTCTGCTGAAAGTTTTCTAGTTGGGGTTTCAAGTCATGAATTTCTTCCTTCATTTTATCAAAATTATCTTTTGTCTCTTCATGGTTTCTCTTTGTGTCTTCTTTACGTGAAGTAATTGCCTCCTGATTAGTTGTAGTGTGGCTTGCATTTTCTTCTGGAAATTATTGGTTTTTTCTTGCTGTAGCATTGCTTCAATTGATCTCTGATACATAGGACTGGGGGCAGTAGAAGACGGAGATGAGGATGTTTTTTTGCTAGTTTTAGCTAAATTAGAAACACTCATTTTTATTCCCACCCTCCAGACCTTCTCAATTCTAATATACAAACCCTCCAATCTTATAATCAATATTACAATATGGCCTTTAAGTTCATCTCAAGTAGTTCTTGTGATCTTTGTCTGTAGTCTCTTATAATCCAATAGGCTCCCCCAAACAGGGGAAGAAAGGAGGAAAGAAAATTTATAATCCACTTCTTTCAATCTCAACTCCAAACAATTATCCAAAAATCCAGCATTATCAATCAGCCCAGATTTGTAATCCAAAAGGTCCTGTTGTATAGAGTTAATGATCCATAGGGTCTCCCCCAAAGGGGGTCGCCAAGAGTCAGATTTCCTCTGTCTCTAAATGGTTCTTGGAAATAAAGATCTATAATCCAATAGGCTCCCCATAAAAAAAAGAAGAAAGGGGAAGAAAAAATTTATAATCCCTTTTTGTCTTTCAACACCAACTCCAAGCAGTTAACCAAAAATCCAGGGTCATCAGTCAGCCAAAGTTTGTAATCCTCAAGGTCCTACTGTTCCAAGTTAATAATCCATAGGGCCTCTCCCAGAGAAAATAACCAAGAATCAGATTTCCTCTATTTCTAAGTAATTCTTAACACTGCAGCTCAAATTATATTTGTAATCCAGGAAAGCCAGCTGGCTTCAAAATAGTTTATGATTGTAATCCAGGGGTGTCAAACTCAATTTCATTGAGGGCCGCATCTGCATTGCGGTTGCCCTCGGGGGGCAGGGTGGGTGTGGCCAGGGTGGGTGCGGCCTACTGGGTGGGCGTGGATGGAGTGGTATGGCCTACTGGGTGGGCATGGGCAGCTCTACATCGTTCGCGTCAAGGGTGCCTGTGGGGGCCTGGGCAGGAGTGGGACAGATCTGAGGGTCTCTGGCAGAAGGGGGTGGCACCAGGGCAAGTGCCAAGGCATGGTCCACTGGAGGAGCCTCACTGTTCCTCTCAGGCCGGGGGGGGGGGGGGGCTGGATGGTGGTGCGGGCTGCCCAGAGCCCTGGGCAGCAGAAGTCAAACGCCCAGCCTGGCCCTCGAGCACCCGCGGCACCAAGCCCAGCCCCACTTCCCCAAGGGGGTGCCCAGCTGCACTTACCTCCTCCTCAAGGCTGCTGCTGCTGTGCTTGCTCTCCTTAGCCAGGTTGCTCATGATGGGTACGAGAGCAAAGTCAGAGGGAGGCCCATTCCCTCTCCATGGGAGGAGACCCAGCTTTGTATCCAAAGCTTCCTTAGCAATAGGATGGGAGACCCCCAGGATAGGCCAGGAGGAGGGGGCAAGGGGATGGTGAAAGGGCAGCAGGGCAGGACTAAGACAGGACTTCCCTGAGACCCTCCCTCTCCTTCCTTCCTTCCTTCCTTCCTTCCAACAGAGTGGTGGGGAAATATTTGAGATGAGGGAGGGAGAAAAACAGGCAAGAAACGCAGCTGGGGAGGTGTCACCCTTCGTGAGGAATGAAGAAATGCACCATCGCCTGGAAGTGGCCAGCACATGGCCCTCACCTACTTCACATATCTGGCTTGGTGGGCTCTGGGGGAGGGGATGCCATGAGCAGCGTGAAAGTCAACGTTACCTGCGCAATGCTGCCCAGCCCCCAGCCTGCCCGGTTTCGGCAGGCAGCGGGGCACTCTCCTCACGGCACCGAGAGGCTGAACCGGGCGACGCAAATCCAAAAAGAAGCGCGATGCCGCCCAGCCTGCCTGGTTTCGGCAGGCAGCAGGGCGCTCTCCTCACAGCGCCGAGAGGCTGAGCCGGGCGGTGCGAAGCTCGCCAGCTTTGCACCTTGCTGCCTGCTGAAACTGGGCAGGCTGGGGGCTAGGCAGCATTGCACTTCTCATCAGATTTGCGCCGCCCAGCTCAGCCTCTCGGCGCTGTGAGGAGAGCGCCTCGCTACCTGCCGAAACTGGGCAGGCTGGGGGCTGGGCGGCATTGCACAGGTAACAATGGCAATGCTGCAATGGTTGTAAGTGTGAAAGGTGGTCATAAGTCACTTTTTGTTAGTGTTGTAACCCCTCCCCCGGAGCCCATCAAGCCGGATATGTGAAGTCGGCGAGGGCCATGTGCTGGCCACTTCCAGGCGATGGTGCATTTCTTCATTCCTCACAAAGGGTGACACCTCCCCGGCATGCACCCAGGGGGCGGGGCTGATGCGGCAGGGGCTGGTTCCTCGCTGTTTCCAGACGGTCTTGTGGAGCTAAGACTGAATGCGTTTCAGTGTAGATGGCCACCACAAAATTGTACATTGGCTGCCGGCCGGCCTGGGCCAGGGCCAAGGCAGCGGGGGCCGTTCCCTCACTGTTTCCAGGATGGCTTTGCGGGCCACATGAAACCACTTTGCGGGCCGCATCTGGCCCCCGGGCCTTGTGTTTGACATGTCTGGATTAAACCAAAAACAGACATTGATGGTAGAAATTTATGCACCGAATAATAAACAAGAATTTTACCAAAAATTACGTAAGAAAATAGTAGAAACAGAATATCAAAATATCTGCTTAGTAGGAGATTTTAATGCAATTGTAGATGGAAAGCTAGATTATAGTAGTAGTAAAATAAGGAAAAAAGGAAGGAACGTTTTACCTAAGGCTTTTTTTAAAATGGCAGAAGAAATTTGTATACAGGATATGTGGAGAGAGAAAACCCCAAATAAATCTCAATATACATTTTACTCAAATAGGCATAAATCATGGTCTAGAATTGATATGATATGGATATCTCCTGAATTAAGAATGAACATACAAGAGATTGAGCTAGAAACTAATGTATGGGCGGATCATAATCTGATAAAGATGACGTGGAGAGGAACAAAGAAGAAATTAAGATGGACATTAAATCAATCTTTATTGAAAGAGAAAGAATTTATAAAAAAAGTAGCAAAGGAAATGGAATTTTTCTTTAAAGAAAATAAGAAAGAAGATACATCACTCCAAAACATTTGGGACACAGCCAAAGCATACTTTAAGTTTAGAGGATTAGCCATAACTTATATGGCGAAAAAGAACAAGGAAAAACAACAACAAATGAAGCTAAAGGAAGAATTTATGAAATTAGAATCCGAACTACAAAGAGACCCACAAAAGAAAACTCTTAAAAAACAAATGGAGATAATAAAACACAAATTAAATTTAATAGAAGCTGAAGAAATGGCCCAACAAATTAAAAGAGCAAAACAAAACTTTTTTGAAAATGCTAACAAGCCAAGTAGATGGTTAGCTTATAAATTGAAAAAAGAAAGAGAAAAAACTGATAAATTGCAAGATGTTAGAGGCGATTTACAATGTCAAAATGATACAATAAAAAAAATAATTAAAGAATTTTATGAAACACTCTATGATATAGAAGAAATTACTCAGGAAAAAATAATCGCAATATATAGAAAACGCCAAGCTACCAAAAATTTCAGAGAACTTTAAAAACATGCTAAATGGAAAAATAACAATGATGGAGCTGACGGAAGCTATAAAAAGACAAAAAAATGACAAGACACCAGGCCCAGATGGGCAACCTGCAGAATTTTACAAATGTCTACAAAACATACTAAGCCCATTAATGCAAGTAATGTGTAATGAGGTACTATTAGAGGCCAAATTACCAAGTACATGGACAGAAGCCAATATTACTTTAATATCGAAAGAAGACTCAGACCTGACCCAGATAAAGAACTATAGACCAATATCTCTATGAAATGTGGATTATAAAATTTTTGCTTCAATAATAGTAGAAAGATTGAAGAGATTTTTGATTGAATTTATACATCAAGACCAAAATGGATTCTTACCAAAGAGACAAATAAAGAACAATTTAAGAATGATTTTAGATACACTGGAATATTATGAAATGCATCCAGGGAAACAAATGGCGTTATTTTTTTTTAGACACACAGAAAGCTTTTGATAATGTCAACTGGCAATTTATGGTACAACAACTAAACTATATGGATTTTGGAGAAAACTTCATAAATATAATCAAAACAATTTATCATAGACAAACGGCTAAAGTAATTGTAAATGGAGACTTTACAGAGAACTTTAATATCAAAAAAGGCACAAGACAAGGCTGTCCACTATCTCTATTATTATTTATTTTAACTTTGGAAGTGTTGAATAGAAATGTCACACAGGACCGAGAAATTAAAGGAATGGAGATGACGAAAAATATAAACTACAAGCATTTGCGGATGATTTGGTATTTATACTAGAACAGGGCTTTTCAACCTTTTCACAGATTGTACCACTTTTAGGACAAGACAATATTTGCGTACCACCAGTGCTTAGCAAGGTGTCAAAAAATTGATGAGTAAAAAAAAGGGGGGGATTTTGGGTTTTACTGATTAGATTCATTTGTTGTTATAGAAATGGCTAGTTTATAATATTATGGAAAAGTAAAAAGTTGAGGTTCAATGTTAATGCTTCCTTCTACTGCAACAGAGGAAGTATGTTCTTTTTCTCTTCTCCCCTCACTTTCCCCCCATTTTTCCTCCCCACTGGGTCCTACTATTTGCTTTTGTATTTTATTCTATAATCTAATAAAATATTACAAACTGTAGAAAAAAAGTAAAAAAGTACCAGTTTTAATTTCTTCGGTGGCTGTTCCTTTGCTGAATCACTTTCCCTTTGCACTGACAAATGTATGATGAATTTATCCATGTTTATTAATATGCACCACTACAAGCTACTTCAGGGGTCTTCAAACTTGGCACTTTTAAGACTTGTGGACTTCAACTCCCAGAATTCTTCAGCCCTCATGGCTGGTTGAGGAATTCTGGGAGTTGAAGTCCACAGGTCTTAAAATTGCTAAGTTTGTAGACTCCTGAGCTAGCTGGTTTGCCCTTCTGAGCTCTTCCACAGTGTAGTAAGAATGCACCCCCCCCAATCCCTTCCCTGTACCCTTAAAGACACAGGAATCAAGTGCAAAGCAAGAAAATAAAGAAAAACAATCTCCGTTTTTTTTTTCTCTTTAAGCTGCCTCAGGCATGTCACATGTCACAATGTTGCAATTCTAGACTGAAAGGCTCCTGCAATTGCGAAAAGCTTTAGCTTTAAATTAAGCCTGTTTACCTTCAAAGAAAATTTTCTAAAAGCCACAGACAGACTCAATTAAAGGGGGTAAAACTAATTACATTTGTTTAAAGAGATTAAATCTTTCCTGTTGTCTTTTTTCCCCTTTCCCCACCCAAAGCACGTTCTTTTATAGCCTCTCCACTCTTCCCCCCCCCCTTTTTCTTCAGTTCACCTCCAGCTCCGAGCTGCTTCTGGAAGCGCCAATCAGCTGGAGCCAATCAGCTGGAGCCCTGCCAGCTTGAGCCCAGACAGTTCTGCAGCTGCAGCTGCCTCTCCCTCAGGCTTGGCTCACTTAGGCTCATTCCCCTCCCCTGCTACACTTGTCTAGCAATCGCGTACCACCTGCCATGTGGCAAAGTACCACCGGTTGAAAAGCCCTGTACTAGAAGACCCGCTGGAGACAAGCCCTAAATTATTGACAAAGATAGAAGAATTTGGAGAAGTAGCAGGACTGAAAATAAACAGAGAAAAGACTAAAGTGATAGTCAAAAACCTTACAGACAAACAAAAAAACCAACTGTCAGAAAAAACAGACCTCCAGGTAGTCAAGAAAGTTAAATACTTGGGGATATATTTAACAGCAAGGTGTGCAACAATAAAAGAAGATAATTCTGGAAAACTATTAAAACAAATAAAACTAGACCTGGAAAAATTGAAAAATTTACAACTATCAATATTGGGAAGAATAGCGACGGTGAAAATGAACATTTTACCAAAACTACTTTTTTTTATTTCAAACAATACCTATAAAAATTGAGAATTTTTTTTTTGATGAGTTAAATGCATCGATTTTGAAATTTATCTGGCAAGGGAAAAAAGCCAGAATCAGACTGAAAATGTTACAAGTGTCAACGCTGCTAACATTGGATGTTCTTGCTTTGACAACATATGGAGATGCAGCCTTTTTCTTTCTTATACTTTACTCTTGGAATTAGATGTTACTGGGGGAGGGGGAGGAATGTGATGGGAGTGAGTTAGATATACAATATTGTAATAAGAGCTGATAAGGCATGGCGGAATAAAGAACTGGGCGGAAAGCCAGCATTTCAAACTAATTGGAGAATGTGATTTATGACTGTTAGTTGTGGGAGGGAATTGTGCTTTGATCTATGTGCTGAAGGGAGGGGAAGTCAGATTCTGGCTTCATCTATGTATGTGCTGAAGCTATGCTGCTCGATTAAAGATTCTTTAAGGTAAACAATGCCTCAAAGTTCTTTGAAGAGTTTTATCTTTCGGAACCATGACAATAAGCCAGAATCTACAAACTTTCCAAACTTTCTAGGGGTCCTGAGCCCCAGTCGCTGTCCCCAGGCTTCAGGACAGCAGACAAAGATTCAGGAGAAGATTTCATCATGGAGGAAAAACAATTGCTTGAAGCCAGCAACCCGGCAGCAGCCGCAACCCCAGGGGGGGAATCGACAGCAAACAAGCCGGGGCAGGAAGAGCTTTTGCAGGACTCCCAGCTGGAGGCAAAACCCAAGGAGCTAGGAGAGCTGATCTGGTCGTCAGATTTGGCCCAGCCCAGCGGAGACTCCAGACGCCTCGAGACTGCCTTGCCTCCCACAAAGGCTTCAAAAGCAGACCGGTGGAGAGCTACCAGGACGTCTGCCACTGAGGACATGGGTGAGTGGGAATGCCTGTCTGCAGCTTGTACCCAGCCAGTGGAGAGATTTGGAGGGCTAGAACAGAGAAGCAGAAATCAACTCCTGCCAAGAGAAGCCTCCAGCCCCTCCTTTGCAGATCAGACAGCCTTCCAGCCCCTGAAATCCCCTGCCAGGGCCTCCAGCCCCACAGAGATAGAGAACCCCAGTCTGAGGCCCCTGCAGCAGTGGGGAGTTTGGCAGCCCCCACAGGTCGATGGTCAGCGACCTCTGAGCTTGCAGCAGCTAATAGAGGCCTTGCAACAGCTTGGGGTGGTGCAGAAGCCAGGAGATCAGCAGCTGGTGGGAGGACGACCGCAGCAAGGAGGCTGGTCGCCGCCCCCTAATGTACAGCAACCACTGAGAGGCCTGCAGATGTTGGAGTTCCAACAACAACCCCCTCCGAGGCCGCAGGGGGCCTTACAGCGGTTGAGGATGCCACAGCTCCCAGCAGACCAACAGCAGGGGGAATGGCAACAGACCCCAAATGTGCCACCCCTGGGAATGCAGGAGCAGTCAGGGTGGGGGCCCCAGCAGCAACTGGGGGTGCAACAGCCACGGTGGGGGCCACAGCAGCCATCGAATCAGCAGTCAGATTGGGACCAACAGCAACTGGGGATGCAACAACCACAGTGGGGAGCCCAGCAGCCAATGATTGCTCCACCTTTCAGGGCAACCTTCGATGGAGACCCAGAGAAGCTGATTTTTTTTCTCAACCAAGTGCACTCTCATTTGAACCGCTGGGCCTATCTCTACCTGGACCCAGCCGCTATGGTCAATGTGATTGCGTCCGACTTAGAGGGAGAGGCATCCGAATGGCTGAACAACTTTTATAATGAGCAAGCCCCCGAATTAGAGGACCCCCACCTCTTCCTCCTAGGACTGAAAGATTTGAGGACCCATCCATTGCCCTCAAAGCAGAAGAACAAATCCATAAAATAAAACAAGCCGGCAGGCCTGCCCTGGAGTACGTACGAGAGTTTCACAAGTTAGCCGGTCGGATAAGAGAGGTGGCCTGAGCAGTTCATAGTCCATTACTTCAGGGAAGGGTTAGATGATCACCTCTCTCAGGCATGCATTTATCGAGCAGTACCTGATCAGCTGCAAGAATGGTACCAAGCCGCGGTAAGATTAGACGTTCAGCTCGCCCGCTATAGGAAGCCTCCCCCACCTGAAGCCAAGACGAAGCCAGAGCAACCCAATCAGCAACCACCACCCCGAAAACGTCCAATTGCTGCGACTGCTGAAGGACCCAGGCCACCTGCAGGCCCGCCAATCAAGTGCTTCCGATGCAGACAGCAGGGACATCGAGCAGCGAATTGCCCAGTCCCCTATCCCCAACAGCAGAGTAGACTGGGACCAGCCGCGAGAAAGAAACCTGCCCAGCAGCCAACGAGAGAGAAATCCAACTGGATCACACAGGAACCGGTTGCCCAAGTCACATCCCCCACGCAGGAGGACGCCGGGACTAAGACCGGATCCACCCCTGGTCTACCCTCTTTCGACAGCAACGACGAAGGAGAGAACAACCCGATGGTGATTTGACACGTCCCATCTTTCTCACTGCCAGCCAAACTCATAATCCCTAAGTCGGGAGCACAGGCAGACTTAAAAGTGCTGGTCGATTCCGGATGCTCCCGGTGCATCATTAGCTTGCCATTTCCCATGAAAATGGGCATACAAGCAAAGCTGCTCTCCAAACCTGTGAGGTTTGAGCAAGCCGATGGCTCCCTGATGGAAGGGACTTTAGTCATGCAATTAACTGAGCCCCTACGCTTAGAAATAGGTGAGCACTGGGAGTTCATTCGTTTCCTGGTGGCTCCAAAAATGACTGAGACTGTGATCCTAGGATTAGCCTGGTTGGACAAATGGAAGCCGTTTATCTGGTGGGAGAAGGGAATGAGAACTGTGAGGCTATCTATAGGGCCCAAGCCCCCTATTGATTCAACGGACGTTACAGGAAACTTTAGGCCACCTAATGCCTCACCGCCACCAGGTGAGCCACTCATCCCCAGCGAGTACCGGGACCCAGCGGAGGCATTTAGTGAGAAGGAATGCAACACCCTGCCTCCCCACCGACCCAATGATTGTTCCATTGAACTGTTGCCGGGAGTCAAATTCCCACGACCGAGGATATACGCCATGTCCGCCCTCAAAATGGAGATGCAGCGATACGTGGACAAAAACCTAGAGAGGGGGTTCACTGAACGGGTCAAGTCTGCTGTGGGAGCCGCTGTGATGACCCAGGGCCCCGAACGGAGGCAAGGCAGTTGGCTGGCAAGAGCTACAGTCCTGGAGTCACTGCCAATGTTCACCCAAACGCTCCCCCATATGCTGGCAAGAGTTCAACCAAGATAGCCAGGAAAGTTTACAAAATTCTCAAGACAAGACAGGTAACAACAAAACGTAAAAAGTCCTTTTACTCTCGGCTTGTCTGCGAACTGCAAACTGCAAGGAGAGATCAGGAATGTAAGCTATGATCAGGAAGCAGGAAACAAACTGGTCCGGAATACAAAGTGTCCAGGTTACAAGAGCACAAGTCATGACATTATCAAGATCCCACGTTTGTTCCCTGCAAATGCCTCAGCCCACAGCGTCTGCTTAAATTCTAATCCACAGGTGTGCTTTGTGGAGTGGGGCGGGACGCTCTCCTCCCGAGCAAGTGAGCCTGCCTCCGTTGTTCTCTCCTCCTCTCTTCTCTCCTTGCTCTAGGATCATGTGGGGAGGGGCCTTGCTCCTCGCCTGAACTCTGCCTTCCCTGTTCCAAACCTGAAGGGCCCTGGCCTGCCTCAGCCTGCTCCTCCCTACAGTCCTCTGAAGCCACAGACACCCCCTCCTGGGCCTCAACAGGGAACTCCATCTCTTCCTCAGAGTCAGGCTCGGACAGAGGCATGACAGCCCGTGTTCTTTAAAGAAAAAAAAGATGGGTCTCTTTGTCTCTGCATAGACTATAAGGGTCTCAACGCTGTGAGTGTGGAAAATAAATACCTCCTCCCCCTCCTGAAGGACTTACTAACTCACCTGGCTAAGGGGAGGGTCTTCACTAAATTAGACCTGAGAGAGGCATATTACCGGGTGAGAATAAAGGAGGGAGACGAGTGGAAAACTGCCTTCAACTGCCCCATGGGGAGCTATCAGTTCAAAGTCATGCCATTTGGACTACAGGGGGCCCCATCCGTATTCATGCAGCTGATTAATGAGGTCCTACATGATCACTTATACAAAGGTGTTCTGGTGTATCTTAATGACATCCTGATACACAGCACGAATATGACTGATCATATAAAGCTGGTAAGAGAAGTGTTAAAGAAACTATTGAATGCCAAGCTTTATGTCAAACTGTCAAAATGTGAATTTCACCAGAACCGATTAGATTATCTTGGCTATAGAATTTCCAACGAGGGCATTGAAATGGACCCAGCCAAAGTAAAAGCTGTAATTGAATGGCAGCCCCCAAAGACTCGCAAACAGCTCCAGAGCTTCCTAGGTTTTGCCAACTTCTACAGTCAATTCATCCCCTCCTTTGCTGAGATTGCCCTACCCTTTACAGAACTACTCAAAACAGGCAAAGGACGAGGGAAACCGCGACCGAGCCAACCACTAGCATGGACTATGGGCCGTGAAACCGCTTTTGAGAATCTAAAAAGACTATTTGCTGTTGAGCCGGTCCTAAAGCACCCCTGCCCAGGGGAGCCCTTTGTAATTCAAGCCGACACCAGCGACGTGGCCGTCGGAGCTGTATTGCTGCAAAAGAACCAAAGTGGAGCCTTGCAACCCTGTGCCTACACCTCAAATAAATTTACTGAGAGTGAAAGGACGTGGGCGATCTGGGAAAAGGAGGCTTTCGCAATCAGATGGGCTCTATTAAACTGGAGACACTATCTAGAAGGGAGCAAGGTGCCTTTTGAAGTATGGACAGATCACAAAAATCTAGAAGCACTGGAAACTCCCCACAAATTGTCCCCGAAACAGGTGCGCTGGGCACAATACTTCAATGGTTTTAACTTCACTCTAAAGTACATTCCGGGAGCGAAAAACTTCCTAGCTGATGCTCTATCCAGACTGCCCCAGTACAAAAGCCAGCGCGAAGAGATTAATGAGGCAATTATCTCCAATCCACAAACTGCTGCTCAACTCACGCCTCGCAGGGCCCCTAATCCTGATGACCCTGGAGCAAAGAAAATAAAACAAGAGCTCCTCACCGATCAATGGTTCAAGGACAATCAAACCTCCTTAACATGCAGGGATGGTCTGGCTTGGAAGGGGGGGGGGAATTGTACTTGCCAGAAGCCCTCCGTCTTAACGCTCTCAATTACAGCCATGATGTAAAACAGGCTGGACACTTTGGATATTTAAAAACTCTACATCTCATCCGCCGGCAGTTCTGGTGGCCGGGGTTAAAACGGGATGTGGAAAATTATGTCAGGAGTTGTACTGTATGTGCCACCATGAAAAGAATTCCAGGGAAACCCCCTGGGTTAATGCAGCCGGTGGCAGACCCTTCTCAACCATGGGAAGAAATCGCTATGGACTTTATAGTAGACCTCCCTGAAAGTAAAGGAAATACAGTCATCTGGACTGTGATAGACCTATTTCCAAAACAGGCTCACTTCATCGCCTGCAAAGGACTCCCGTCTGCCCAACGACTGACTAAACTGTTCTTAAAACACATCTACCGGCTGCATGGAGCCCCTAAATGAATAATTTCGGACAGGGGGGTGCAGTTCACAGCTAGGTTTTGGAGGAGCTTTCTTAAACTAATTGGATCATCTCATCTACTAATGGGGCTGCGGAAGCCGCTAACAAGATGGTGGAGTAATATCTCAGATGTTATATTTCCTACCAACAAACCAACTGAACCGACCTCCTCCCTTTTGCAGAGGTGGCTTTCAACAACTCTGTTCACAGCAGCACTGCCTTCACGCCTTTCAGAGTAGCTACAGGAAAAGAGTTCAGCCCAATACCTGAATACCCTCAAGCACCTGAAATTCTTGGGGCCTTTCCCCATCGTAAGAATCATCAACCCGGTCACAGTAGAATTAAAACTCCCTAGGCTTTTAGGGAGAATTCACCCTGTCTTCCATTGCAGCTTGTTGAAACCTTTACGAGAATCCACTTTAAGACCTCCCCCTAAGAAGGCACCCGGACCCCTTGTAGTGGCGGGTCAAACTCACTATGAAGTAAAGCGTATTCTTGATTCTAGAATTTTTAAAGGGAAATTGCAGTACCTAGTACAATGGAAGGGATACTCGCTATCTGAAGCCACTTGGGTGAAATCTAGCGATGTGAAAGCCGACAGACTCGTCAAAAGATTCTATAAGAAACACCCTAACAAACCGAGAGACAGTCCCTAACATATGCTTTTGTTTACGCTATAGGATCTGTCCTTTTTGTAAGGGGGGCCGGATGTCAACGCTGCTTACATTGGATGTTCTTGCTTTGACAACATATGGAGATGCAGCCTTTTTCTTTCTTATACGTTACTCTTAGAATTAGATGATAATGGGGGAGGGGGAGGAATGTGATGGGAGTTAGTTAGTTAGTTAGTTAGACATACAATATTGTAATAAGAGCTGATAAGGGATGGCGGGAGAAAGACCTGGGCGGAAAGCCAGCATTTCAAACAAATTGGAGAATGTGATTTATGACTGTTAGTTGTGGGAGGGAATTGTGCTTTGATCTATGTGCTGAAGGGAGGGGAAGTCAGATTCTGGCTTCATCTATGTACGTGCCGAAGCTATGCTGCTCGATTAAAGATTCTTTAAGGTAAACAATGCCTCAAAGTTCTTTGAAGAGTTTTATCTTTCGGAACCATGACAACAAGAAGTGAAAGAAAATGGAGGATTTGGGCTACCAGACTGGGTTCTATATTATCAAGCGCTGCATTAACATGGTTAAAAGAATGGATAACCCTTAGACACAAAAGATTACTATACCTAGAAGGACATGACCTACAACTCGGATGGCACGCCTTCATATGGTATAGGAAGAACAAAATCCATAAATACTTTCAAAATCACTATGTAAGAAATGCTTTGCTTCTAACATGGGAAAAGATAAAAGCAAAAATTTATATGAAAATACCAGGATGGATCTCGACAATGGAAGCGTTTGTTCACCCAAAACCAATTAAATATGAGAAACGTGTGACTTATAGGGACATTTTTAATACTGAAGGGAAATTACAAACTAAACAAGAGCTGGAAGAAAAGGGCATTGAGCTATCATGGTGGCCACACCTGCAAATACAAACAAGATATGAGAAAGATGCCATAACATATGGTTTTTATAAAATATCATAATTCTACACAGAAAATGGATAGAACCCTTACATTCAACTAATACATATACAAGGAAAACATATTTGAGATTTAGCCAATTTCCTTTTATTTCTACATTCAATCAATTTTATATTGATCAACTCAGCAAATTATGCACCATCATAATTAAAAAGGAAAATGTGCTTGGACTTGCATTAACTATAGCCTTGTTTTTATTGCAGCAACATAACATTTAGCTACCATACAGTAACAAGTAATTTGATACCTAAGAAAAGTAGGTCCTCTTAATAATTTATCCATTCTTCCTTGTAGTGATGCAGCATAGGTAAGATATAACTATTTTGAATATTCATGTAGAAGTTGCCATATAGCAGCATTTGGTAAACGGTTTCTAATTCCCTGGATCCACGTAAGCATAAAGACACATAGCAATCTGTACAGAAAAGTACACCTTTTCTCCATGGATGACCCAAATGTGTAAAATTCACTTTTTAGGGAATTGACCAATTTTATATTTTAAGAATTTAGAAATTCACACTGCAAATTTCCAAGTAAGGATTAATATTTTCTTTGAGCAAACGTGTGATAATTTATGGTGATTTCTAGTTATAATGTAACTTTGTTTATGCAATTTATCCACTGACTTATCTATGTAATCCCTAGGCAATGGGATACAAATATGTTTAATAAATAAAACATAGTTCAATCCTAGCAGATGTTTTACATTTTCTGTTACTAGAAACTATAGCTATGTCTTTAAGAGGGGGGGGGGACTTCAGACACCAGAGGTTTTATTTCTAAATTAGCTTCACACGTTTTAAAATTGCAAGGTAGTCTTCTCTATGGCTAATTACTTCTTAGAAAACACAACCTCAGACCTTAGTACAAAATTCTGTATTTTTCAGGCAAAATAGGACATAAGAAAGGCAGCATGGGTTTTAGAATACTCCTTGGTGCTAGAGATCACTCACTACTCTAAAATTTATTTAATAAGCTACTATTGAGAGAAATAACAGTTAAATAACCAAAGTTAAACTCTAGTTCTTAGATAGCAGGGACTCTAATTTTTTCCCATCATTGTCAAAACTATAATGCTTAGGATTATAAGAAGCTTCAATATAGTAGAAAATACGATAGAGAGCCCTGAGTGTGATGTGTCAAATCTAAAGGACAGTTCTTCATGCTCTATCTTTTTGCTCAAGTAACTCAAGGAAGAAAAACTCTATACAGGTTGGTCATTTTAGGCAGTGCACAAATTTAATCAGCAGTGTTATTAACAGAATAACAGAGTTGGAAGGGACCTCGGAGGTCTTATAGTCCAACCCCCTGCTCAGGCAGGAAACCCTATACCATTTCAGACAAGTGTCTGTCCACTCTTTTTTAAAAAGCCTCCAGTGACGGAGCACCCACAACTTCTGAAGGCAAGCTGTTCCACTGGTTAATTGTTCTCACTGTTAGGAAGTTTCTTCTCGGGTGCTTTCTCTCCTTGATTAGTTTCCACCCATTGCTTCTTGTCCTGCCTTCAGGTGCTTTGGAAAATAGGTTGACCTCCCCCTCTTCTTTGTGGCAGACCCTCAAATACTGGAACACTGCTATCATGTCACCCCTAGTCCTTCTTTTCACTAGACTAGACATACCCAATTCCTGCAAGCGTTCTTCATGTTTTAGCCTCCAGCCCCCTAATCATCGTTGTTGCTCTTTTCTGCACTATTTCCAGAGTCTTAACATCTTTTTTATAATATGGTGACCAAAACTGGATGCAGTGTTCAATTAGCACAGGTGCCCAGGGCTGTGTGCTCTTTCCATTACTCTTTTCTCTCTATACCAATGACTGCATCTCAAAGGATCCCTCTGTTAAAGTTCTGAAGTTTGCAGATGATACAACAGTCATTGGTCTCATTCGAGACGATGATGAGTCTGCATGCAGACGGGAGGTTGTGGTGCAGCCGGAAGAATCTGGAGCTGAACACACTTAAAACTGTAGAGATGATAGTAGATTTTAGGAGAAGCCCTCCTATTCTACCACCTCTTACAATACTAGACAACACAGTATCAAACAGTAGAGACCTTTAAGTTTCTGGGTTCTATAATCTCCCAGGACTTGAAATGGACACCTTACATTAGAACTGTCATTAAAAAAGAAGAACAAAAAATGTTCTTCCTGCGCCAACTCAGAAAGCTCAGACTGCCCAAGGAGCTGCTGATATAGTTCTACAGAGGAATTACTGAGTCTGTCATTTGTACTTCTATAACTGTCTGGTTTGGACTTCAACAGATAGTTAGGACTGTGAAAAAAACAATTGCAACCAGCCTGCCTTCCATTGAGGACCTGTATACTGCACGAGCAAGAAAGAGGGCTGAGAAAATATCTACTGACCACTCACATCCTAGACATAAACTGTTTCAACTTCTCCCCTCAGGACACTGCTAGAAGGCCCTGCATGCCAAAACAACTAGACATGCCATCACTCTGCTAAACACCTAATTCCCACAGCACTGTCTTATGCCTAAAGATATTTTACCCATGTAGTAGGGCTGTATTGGTATTATCCTTCTCATCTTCTCATCTGTCTCATCTTCTCATCTTTCCTACTACCTTTCTCCTATTGGTATCTTAATATCACTTGTTTGTATCTTATGATACAAACAGATATGATATGATATGATGCAGATTATGATATTGCAGATATGATATTGTTGCCATTACGGAAACTTGGTGGGATGAAACCCACAAATGGAACACACAGCTAGAGGGATTTAAATTATTTAAAAGAAACAGACCAAGTAAGAGGAGGTGGAGTTGCTCTCTATATAGGAAATAACTACATCTCTACAGAAATAGAGCACAACAATGATGAAAACTGTCTTGAATGCATTTGGGTCAATATAAAAGGGGAAAAAATGACATTGCTATAGGTGTATACTATAGGCCACCCAACCAAACAGAGGAAATAGATGAACTTTTTGCTAGTCAGCTAAGGTATGTAGGAAGCACATCACAATAGTAATGGGGGACTTTAATTACCCTGACATCAACTGGGAGACAAACTCTGCACCAAGTGGAAGATCAAACAGATTCCTGACAAACCTAGCAGACAACTTTGTCTCCCAAAAAGTAGAGAAGGGAACTAGGGGAATAGCCATTTTGGATCTAATTCTCACTAACAGAGATGAAATGATAGAAGGTGTTGAAGCCACAGGAACCTTGGGAGGAAGTGATCATGCAATATTGGAATTCAACATTATGCAAGCACAAGCAATAGAACACAGTCAAACTAGACTCTTGGACTTTAAGAGAGCTAATTTCAATAAACTTAGAGAGGGCTTGGGAACGATTCCATGGATGAGAATCCTCAAGGGGAAAACAACTCAAGAAGCTTGGGAAATTTTGAAAAGTGAGATTATAAAAGCCCAGTCTAGCACAATACCAATGAAGAAGAAAAATAACAGCTCTCAAAAGAAACCAGCATGGCTACATAAAGAACTCTGATAAATTGAAAGACAAAAAGGAGAAGTATAAAAAGTGGAAAGAGGGGCACATAACTAAGTCAGAATATCAGCAAATAGCCCGAGCCTGCAAAGATGAAGTGAGGAAAACTAAGGCTCAAAATGAACTAAGGCTTGCGACAAAAGTCAAAAATAACAAAAAAAACTTCTTTCAACACGTAAAAAACAAGAAAAAAGTGAAGGAAATGATTGGTCCATTAGTGGGAGAAAGTGGCAAGAAGGTGACAAGCAATAGGGAGCAAGCAGAACTATTTAACTCGTTTTTTGCATCTGTCTTTACACAAAAGGAAAAAACAGACCAACCTATCAAAAATAGTGCCATAAAAAACAGAATAGAAACACAAGTTAAGATAGGCAAGAAAATGGTAAGTGACCACCTGTCCAGCCTAGACGAGTTCCAGTCACCAGGACCAGATGGATTACACCCCAAGGTTCTGAAGGAACTGGCAGATGTGATCTCAGAAACACTGAACTATATCTTTCAAAGATCCTGGAGCACTGGGGAACTACCAGAGGACTGGAAAAGAGCTGATGTAGTTCCCATCTTCAAAAAAGGGAAAAAAATGGATCCAGGAAACTACAGACCTATTAGCATGACCTCCATGCCTGGGAAGATTCTGGAAAAGATAATCAAGCAACGAATCAGCGAACACCTAGAGGCAAACATAGTCATTACCAAAAGCCAACATCGGTTTGTCAAAAACAGATCATGCCAGACAAATCTTATTGCATTCTTTGACCAGGTGACAGAATCAGTGGACCAGAGGAATGCTGTGGATATAATTTACTTGGACTTCAGTAAGGCATTTGATAAAGTAGATCACAACCTACTACTCGATAAGATAGAAAAATGTGGGTTAGACAGCATCACCACCAGATGGATTCGTAGCTGGCTGACCGGCCGTACTCAGCGTGTGGTCCTCAATGGAACTGCATCTACATGGAGGGAAGTGTGTAGTGGGGTGCCCCAGGGCTCTATTTTAGGCCCAGTACTCTTCAACATCTTCATCAATGATTTGGATGAGGGGATAGATGGGGAACTCGTCAAATTTGCAGACGACACCAAGCTGGCAGGAATAGCCAACACTCCAGAAGATAGGCTTAAGATACAGGAGGATCTTGACAGACTTGAACAAAATTAAATTCAATGGTGAAAAAAGTAAGGTTCTACATTTAGAGAAGAAAAACCAAATGCACAGGTATAGTATAGGTGGTACCTTGCTCAATAGTAGTAACTGTGAGAGGGACCTCGGAGTCCTAGTGGACAATCACTTAAATATGAGCCAGCAGTGTGCTGCAGCTGCTAAAAAAGCCAACACAGTGCTAGGCTGCATTAACAGAGGGATAGAATCAAGATCACGTGAAGTGTTAATACCACTTTACAATGCCTTGGTAAGGCCACACTTGGAATACTGCATCCAGTTTTGGTCACTGCGATGTAAAACAGATGTTGAGACTCTAGAAAGAGTGCAGAGAAGAGCAACAAAGATGATTAGGGCATTGGAGGCTAAAACATATAAGGAACGGTTGCTGGAATTGGGTATGTCTAGTCTAATGAAGAGAAGGACGAGGGGTGACATGATAGCAGTGTTCCAATATCTCAGGGGCTGCCCCAAAGAAGAGGGAGTCAAGCTATTCTCCAAAGCACCTGAAGGCAGGACAAGAAGCAATGGATGGAAACTAACCAAAGAGAGAAGCAACCTAGAACTGAGAAGAAATTTCCTGACAGTTAGAACAATTAATCAGTGGAACAACCTGCCTCCAGAAGCTGTGAATGTTCCAACACTGGAAGTTTTTAAGACGAGACTGGACAGCCATTTGTCTGAAATGGTATAGGGTTTCCTGTCTGAGCAGGGAGTTGGACTAGATGACCTCCAAGGTCCCTTCCAATATTATTGTTATTGTTATTATTCGCACAGTCAGCCAGATGTTCAGACTGGGTTTGGCATTTTTGTCTACCTATCGAGTCCTTACCAAGGACCTGGGACAGGCAGATGTGGATGTTTGATGGTATTACAGATATCGTCGCAGGATGGAAGCAGTTCCTATTATTATAATTACAATAATTATTATTATTATTGACATACCACTTAGTTGTTTGTATATACACTGAGAACTTAAGCATTGGAGACAAATTCCTTTTGTGTCCAATCACACTTGACCAATAAAGAATATTCCTATTCTTATTGACTTGATCGATTACAGGTAGTCCTTCACTTACAACAGTTCATTTAGTGACCGTTCAATGTTACAAGGGCACTGAAAAAAGTGACTTATGACAATTTTTCACACTTATGACTGTTGCAGCATCCCCACGGTCATGTGATTTACATTCGGATGCCTGACAACTGGTTCATATTTATGACTGTTGCAGTGTCCCGGGATCATGTGATCATCTTTTGCGATCTTCTGGCAAGCAAAGTCAGTGGGGAAGCTGGATTCACTTAACGACCATGTTAATTAAACTGCAGTGATTCACTTAACAAATGTGGTAAGTTGTAAAATGGGGCAAAACTCAACAAATTTCTCACTTAGCAACATAAATTCTGGGTCCAATTGTGGTCGTAAGTCAAGGACTACCTGTATTCGTCATAAATAGCAATTATAGTAAACATAATGATTAGACAATTAAGATTGCCAAAAGTCTTAATAAAATTACTAGGGATATTACTATATGTATTCTTTTTATTCAACCACATCAGAGATGATTTCCTTGTCTTTTTTTTAAAGAAACATATCCATAGCTACAGAACCATTCCAACAGAATTTAAAAACAGCTTGAGGAGTCCTCCAGAAAATGGTGCACTGAAAGGCGGGGTGTTTTTTCTCTCCCTGCCGACAAACAGCTGACAAACAACTGGCCAAAGCCAGTTCTTTCACAGCATGGTCCCTGGAATTTGAACATGAGTATCTTGGAATACTACATGATGACCCTCAGATGACCATGTACTTGCCTGGGAAGAGAATCCAGAGGATTGCAATTCTCAGTAAGACCAGTCAGAGTGGTAAGGTCTCCATCTTTTCCTGTTGCTGTTTGTATTCTTAGGGGTGCCTCTGTTTTAACACCACATTTTGAAGGGTTTTTGTTTTTGTTTTGCTTTATGACTAACATTTTTAACTGTTAAATAACCTGCCTGAATGCTGAAGTGCTCTACACCCCCGTTGGATTATAAATGTGTGCTTTCATCATTGTACTTTGGAGTTATAAAATATACTTTGACTTTCACCTCGCCGCAAGGATGCCAATGAGGCTTCTCCTTTTTGTAGTGAAAGTGATTTGATCTGACTTATACTGGATTCTTATTGTAAGGATTTTACTAGTTTTTAAAAGAACTCTGTTATTCCATTTTATTTTTGTACATATTTCTGTTTTTTATTTCAAAAGATGAGAACTTTCCTTTTTTCCCATTTGCTTTCTACTGTGGGAACTATTATCTCAGTTTCTTTTGCGGTTACTTTGTTAAGAAACACTTACTTTCTTTGCCCTTGAGAAGGAACTGTCTATACTTTGCTGTGAAAGCTCAGCTATAAGAGGGATTTGGATTATATTAAAATCAAAGCAACAATAAATTAAGGACTTTGAACACTACATATCATATATTCTCTACAATGCCCCCAAAAATAGTTATAAAAAAAAGATGGGAGCTGGATGATTTTAATGTTAAAGCCTTGTGATATTTTTAATATTATATAGCAATTTTGCCAATATATAGAAGTTCATAAATTGTGGACCTGTTTTGCAAGGGGGGGGGGAAACAATTACTATTGCTGAATTATATTTATCAGTTTTCAACCAGGGAGGACATTTTACGTGTATGTTTGATATTTTGTTTACACACCTTTTTTTTCTTTTCTTTTTGTTTTTGTCTTTGTTTTGTTCTTTTTTTTCTTTCTTCTTTTTGGATTTTGTATTTTAACTTTGGAAATAAATAAATAAATAAATATCAATAAAAAAAGAATTTAAGAGAGGTTTGTGTCAGTTATAGAAGATAGAAAGAAGACGATCACAGTTGAAACATTACACTCTCAAGATTTACATTTGAAAATTACATATTTAACCAACACAATCTCAGTCTTGGCAACTGCTTCCAGAATTCTATAGCAGTGGTGTTCAGTCAGAAGGCCATATCCTTCTGAACAGTATCCCAGGCTGCTTGACTCATCAAGATTTACAGTTTGGAGATATAATTCTGAACTGCCCCAAAACCACTGTAGTCTTAAATTATATTCATGCTCATTTTTAGATAGCATTGTATAAGACTTTTTAAAACAAGATCCTTTTACTAGAAGTCAGGACAGAATTGCTTCCTTTCAACAGATTAGTATCATTTCTCAAAAAAAATATATTATTATATTTGTACCATTTCCTTAAGATATGATATAGATGGGTATTCACACTGCCAAACGGACTACAGGCTACAGCTTTTTCAGTGATCTCTAAGCTTTTTGTCTTAAAACACAACTGACAAATTGGTCCTTTTAACCAACAAAACGTTGTATATGTAGGACTTTTCATGGTTGTGTATATTAGATTTTGGATTTTAAGTGTCAATATCTTGACCATTTTAAACCACTTCCTTATTTTGCACTTAATAGCAAATTATAAATTGTCAAAACTAGTAAATATAAATAAAACAGCAAAGATAAATAACAAATTTAAGAAACAAACTATAAAATTCTACCAAAGAAACTGTGGTAGACATAAAAACATAGAATCATAGGGGGACTGGATTCAATATAGCTATAATTAAAGTACAAAGTAAGTCTGGACCAAATCTACTATATTAAATTTTAACTTTAGCATGGTGTTTAAACATGCAACATAAACATCAGCAACTGAGAAAAATTATGGACGAAATAAATATTGGACTTTTGCCAAAAGTATGTTTAGAATTAAGTTTGTGAAAATCAACATACCAAAGTGTGCTGAACCACTGCTACTTTTACTTTGTATAGAGGTACTGCATGTCTGGGTCCCAGGTTGTACTGTGCCTGCTTGATTTACACTCCTGTGTAATTTCCTATAGGAAAATTCATCACTGTCATGCAGGGATGGTGTCCGAGGCCTAAAATGCCTCCATTTACATGATTTGAAATTGACTAGTATCTGACTGAGGTCTTTAAAGAAATATCTGCCCGAGGTATTTGTTTCTGAGGTATTGGCAAATTGATTGACTGAAGGGTGTAGTTGTGAGGAAAGTATTTCTGAATCCAGCTGGCAAAATGGACTGTTGTTTTCTGAATATGCTCGGTCCAGGAGCACCCTAAAAATGGAAAGAAGGCTATTTTTAATTACATATAAGCCAAAGTGTTATTCCTATCTTCATCCAAAACCTATTTTTAAAACATCAGGAAGAAATAGGGAAATTCTCTGTGAAAATTTTTTTCAAACTGGTTGCTTCAACTATCAGAAAAACATTCACAACAGGGCCCTGCACAATTTGAAAATTATTTGGAAGGAATGGTCAGACCCCCATGAAAAACCTGTACTTCTCTCCTACTTATTAAAGCATCAGGTCTTTTTTCTTGCTTTCACATTTAGTCTGAAAGAATGTGCTACTACTTAAGGAGTTGACTAATCAAAATGAATCTAATTAATGGTAATTAATAATAGACTTATGGGGAAGCTTGAAAGAAACTTAGGCTTTTTTAATGTATAGTAAAAAGTTTTCATGCTTGGGCGAGTTAAAAAACAGTTCTTCCAGATCAATTTTTAAAGTAAGCTCAGCCCTATTTAAGAGCTACATATAACAAAGCAAGACAACATACAATGAAAGAAGTTGATAAATTATACCTTATAATTTATGATCCTTATTATGAATACATTTTTTCATAATTTAAGGAACACAAACAAGTTTAAAAGGAAAATGTGGTAATTAGGCCTAATAGTGTCAAACTGTAGCTATGGGAGACAAAAGGCTAAGATAATTAGAGAATGAATATGCTGCAAAATCCAATTGGAATTAAGATAAAAAGAGCCCTCATTCCTCTTTATCTAGAAAACAACCCCAGTTTTTAAAAAGTACAAATACATACTTAAAAATACTTCAGAAAGTAGATCACTAGACACAAAGGATGGTGTATTCTTCTTACAAGGCTCTAATTTGAGGCAATTTTGAATATGACAGGAAAGTAGATTATAGAGACTTGTCAAAGAGTTTTTATTGTAGAACGTGAACAACACTATGCTAATACTAAAACATACAGTATATACTACTTCTTTCCAAGGTGATGTGCATCTGTAGTAATAGCAATGTAAAACACCTTTATACCTCATTTGTATAAGGTAAAACAGTGCTGAAGGGTCCAGATTAGCTAGATAATTTTTTTAAAAAAATATTTATTACATGCTGAAGCAATATACCTCACTCTCGACAAAAGAATCCAGACAAGATATGCTTAATCACTATTTTTGATGCCACAGAAATCCTTGTAGAACAATATGCTCGTGTAATTTGACATGGATTTTAATGCAACCTATAAAAAAACTTATACCCATGCAAATCATTTGATGAGAAATCAAGCTGCTTTGAGATCTACCTATAGTCTTCTGGTTATTTGCATACAGAGATTATCTCAGAAGAACCTCAAAGCACCTACACCTTTAAGCAGAAGATAAAACAGAATCACAGCGGTACCAGGAGGCACCTACTCTCAAGAAAGATGAAATACCACACCTGTCCCACAAACAGATTGCCAAACTGATAGTTCAAGTAGGCACAATAGAGGTCTGGTAACATGTTACAGGTTTTCAGGATCTTTATTTTCAGAAAAGTTACAGTGTGCAATGATATATGAAATATGATTAGTGCAAGCCTCTAAATCAGGGGTGTCAAACTGCCGGCCCGCGGGCCAGATGCATCATGAGGAAACCGCGCCCACCCCATTGCCGGCAATGGGGAAAAAGTTCTGATACGTCACGCGACGTCATGAGTTTGACATGTCTGCTCTAAATCATGGATTTTAAATGGATTCAAGGGGGAAAAGAGAAGGGGGAAAGTCACAATAAGGCTGCGTGTTTCTGTAACAGAAGGGAGATCATAATAAAGTCGAAGACATAGATTTAGGAATACAGATGGCTAATTAAAATTTATGTACTAATTTAAATAACAGCAAACATATTTAACAACTACATTTCAATTGTTTTTCTACATCATGTTCATACTTTTCAATATATTAGTGTAGTGAGTTTTATGATAAATAAGCCTACCTTCCACCACGTCCAACCCGTCTACGTGAAAACCAAATGCACCTTTGTGGCACAGTAAGGGTGGTTAAGCAGTATCTGTAACGCTCATCTCCTAATGTTCCCCCTTTAGGACTATTCCATGGCCAGTCACCAGTTTGTTCTAAATGAGGCTTTGAAAAGAAATATTTGAAAAGGGTTAAAACATGATTTTAATAAGTGTAACAATACAGTACTGTAGAAACTCAAGACTTACAGCATAATACTGACAGCCTGCTTTCCTATGGAAAGCAAATGGCCCATCAGGATCATTTTCTTCCTCAACTTCAGAAGAGCCAGACAAGACCTTCAAAAAGAAAGCAGTAGTTAAGTATAAAGACGCAAGTATCTTTCCTCCCTCTGAACCAAAAAACTGTAGATGTCATACGTGAGAAAGAGGTTCTTCATCAGAGCTGGGAAAGTCGTACTGATTCATATCTTTAACATTAAAGATTGGCAGTGCAGAAGGAATTGACTGCTGAATAGCAATAGCAGCCGATGAAGATACAATTTTGGGCTTCTTCTCATATTTTCTCTTCGGTCGTATAGCATCAGCTTTCTCTTGCTGCATGAAGAGAAAATGCATTAATGGTTTTATCTGAGTAAATCATATCCATTATGTCAACTCTACAACGAACCTGGCTACAGACATTTTGCTCGTTCTAGGTTGCCACAAGAATGGGAGGGGTTGTGGAGGATTTCTACTAGTCTAAACATTTTACTGTCCCGTGGGAACCAAGGTCATTTCTGTCTGTTAGATGGAGGGCGTATTTGGTTAGAAAGCCCGCCAAACTATTCTATTGGGGAACGTAGCCGATTGCATAGCGCTGGGGTGGGAAGTTCAACTTTGTAAAATTGTCTCTCTTCGAAGGGAATTTCAGACTTGGTTTCACTTTTGACTGTGTCAATACTATGTAACCAATAAACATGTTCTTTGAGGAAATCTCAAGCCTCAGAGTTCTGATTTGTTTGGTCTTGTCTATCGGAACCTTGACACATTAGAAGAGTGAAATTTTAGAAACGTTTTTTTAAAATGTACCATTGTGGTAAAATGAGAGGTAAAGAGGGATTTCTCCTTCCCTAATAGAGAAATCAGGTAAAGGCTCTTTCAAGTTGACTGCAAATCTTGGTGACTACATGAACATTTCTAGTAAGAATTTTCTTCTGTATTTTTTTCCAACTTCACAATCGAGACCACAGCCCTGGGATTTCCTGGTGGTCTCCCATTCAAATACTGACAAGGTCTGACTTTGCTTATTTTCAAGATCAAACAGGTTTAGTTCATAGGAAGCTTTAACCTAATAGACTATCAAAATTACTTACCACAGATAATAATAAATAAGAGTATCAACCTAGATACCAGTTATCTTGAAATCTTTTGGAATGAAATTAAGAACAATTCACATAGTTTAAGCACATTTATAGCATAAAATTATAAAGGGGCAATTTTTTCAAGTAAGTAATATGCATAATGATAGATTTAGTCACCTTGTTTATTTTAAATTCCTTCAATTCCATACTTTCTGGGTGTTTAAACTGAGTGCTATTAGGAACAGAAATAACAGGAATAGCATAGGTAGGCTTCATGGGCTGTCGATGTACCATTACTTCAGACATGATCTCTCCATTATAATCACCCAAATTATCTCTGGAAAAAGAAGAAAAAGTTTGAATTTATCAGAACTTTTAAATGTTAGTTTATATACTTAATATCTGTATCTTTATTACATTGTGAATCTACATCAGCATTTCCCTACTTGGGCAACTTCCAAATACATGGACTTTACTTTTGACAGTTCTTATCCAGCATGGACATTGTTGACAATCCTGGCAGTTCAAGATGATGCACCTGGAAATTGCCCACACTGAGAACTACTGATCTAGAACTGAATATTACATAGAAGTTTTACTCAAGAAGAAAAAATACCATTACAGAAATATTTAGAATATACATTCTGAAAGGATAATTGCAGTAAGTATGCAAAATGTTTCAAATTTGAAATGTTCCGAGATCAACATATCTCTTTTCAGATTGGAAAAAAAAATCAGCTCCAAAAAGGGCTGTTCAGACTTCACAGAAGCATTCTGAGCTTGAAATAACCAAGGTGTTTAGAGTGCTAAATATTTTATAAACCTCAGATAACAGTGAGAATAACATAGATTTTCAGTCAGTATTTTCAACTCTAAAAGTATAATGGATCTTTAATGATATTATTTCAAGCAAAGCAGACTTACTCTACTTTGGTCATTACCAAGTATTAACATGGATTTCTAAAATAGTAAATTGAATCCCTCTCAGCATCTTTTTCTAATACAGACTTAATTTATTTTTAAAGATATTTTAATACATTCCAATCAACCAATATTCTCTCTTTAGAATGAAAAACAATTGACCCCTGCAAATAAATATACACCTTTCAATTTATATAACTCCAGATAGATGCCTAAAGTTGCCTTGGTTTCAAAATTGCAAAAGACATCTTCATGTGACACTGACTTATACTAAACCACATTAATCTATCTGCTACCTCAATACTGTGTGGTCCAATTGCCACTGCTTCTCAGGGTCTTAGAGAGGAATGTTTCCAGTCCTATTTGGAGGCAACAGGACTGAATGTGTTGCAGTGGTTAGAGTGCAGTACTGCAGGCTACTTCTGCTGACTCCCGGCTGCCAGCAGTTTGGCAGTTCGATTCTCATCAGCTCAAGGTTGACTCAGCCTTCCATCCTTCCGAGGTCGGTAAAATGAGGACCCAGATTGTTGGGGACAATATGCTGACTCTGTAAACCACTTAGAGAGGGCTGTAAAGCGCTATGAAGTGGTATATAAGTCTAAGTGCTATCAGGACATGTCTACCCCTAATCATCCTTTTCTCCAAAATAGGAAGATTTGCCAACGATAACCAAGAAGTCATTTGTTTGATAATCTAAAACACCATTTTTATCCCCATGCCTACATATTCACTCACAAGCACAACTATGTTACAAATGTGAAGCAAATAAAAATATATTACAATTTTACAAAACATTATCTATGTGCCAATTATTTAATAGCAATCATAATTTAAAAGCAAACTCTTAAAACCAACTGTTTTACCTTTTTTCCATAATTTCCAATGTTAAATGCAGTAACTCCCTCTTGCTCTTTTCCCTTCTCTTTATCATCTCTAGAATTGTTACCGCATGACTCAGATCCCGCCTCAGTTTAAGCATTTTTTCATAAGAAGCTTCATCATTCTTTCGATTCTGCAAAATTTAGCATACAAATGAAACATTTATATTTTTAGATATCAAACTATTATATAGTACATCAAATATTTTCATACCGGAATATTGTGAAATCATTTTTCAACCACAAATTCTAAAGATTATGAAGATTGTTTTTTTATATAATATTTTATTTATTGGCATTTAAACTGCATTTAAACTGCCCAGAGCTTGCTGGGAATTGCTTGCTGGGAATTGCTACAAACTGTGAGTTGAAAAGGAGAAGGTGGGAGGACCAAAGTAGCTAAGGCCCTGCTGATTGGATACTTCATTGCATTTAAACTGCATTTAAACTGCCCAGAAATTAGGTGTCCAGTTCAGCCCTTCTACTCTATTGAGCCTCCGTGCTATCAGCCCCCTCTACCACAAAGATCCTGCAGGAGAAGGGCAGTGTGGACAACCGTGAGATCTGGCAGGGTGAGAGCTGTGAACCATAAACACAAAGCTTTCACTGTGTCCCTGCACAACAGATACAGTGCCCTTGCTGACCTTAATAGGGACATTAAGGAGACAGGTAAAGGTATTTGTGATGATAACTTGAATAAGCAGGGGATCGTGGACCGAGATGAAGAACTTGTTTTTGACAGGGAGAAGTGCAAGTCAGGTATTACACATCAGTCATGCAAGAATGGAAAGGCATCCAAAAAGAGAAGCCACCTTCTGGTTGGTGATTCAATTATAAGGGACGTAAATTTAGGAAAGGACACAGAGGTTTCAAAAGAGGTCAGGTGTCTCCCAGGTGCTACTGCCAGTAGGGACAAGAAGCGTATTTCTAAAATAATCAAGAATGCCAGCATTCTGTGATGTGGAGGCTATTGTACATCTTGGTACTAACGATCTATCCCCAAAAGATGTACTCTCTGTGCAGAATGATTTCCAGAGCTTGGGGCAGGAACTTAGCGGAATAGGCTGTAGGCTTACTTTTTCAGAGGTTTTACCAGTGTACAAGGAGCAAAATGGAAAAGGCCAGCGTATAGCACAATTCAATATGTGGCTAAAGGAGTGGTGTAAAGGGGAAGGCTTTGGATATATTAGTCATGATGTCAGTAGCTGGTCCAATAAAAAAATGTACAAAAGAGATGGTTTGCATCCATCAAAGAAAGGAACTGAGTTACTCGGCTATAAATTCACAGATTATCTGGAGGAATATTTAAACTAAACAGCGGGGACAGTGAGTTAATTGATACAGAACATCCCTGTCCCCGGCAATCTAAAAACTATAGGGCTATTAGTGCATGTAACATAGATGTGTGTGTGGACAAGAATATCGACCTTGCTGTCAAGCAAAATCAAGCTTTCAATAGCGAGTGCCACACCAAGTACACTAACCAAATAGGAGGTAGGACAATAGGGGAACTCAGGCACCACACAGGTTATGTAGAAAGTAAACACAGGGTCAGTCATAAAGGACTCAAATGTCTATACACCAATGCACAGAGTATGAACAGCAAACAGGGTAAACTAGAAATTCAGGTTAATGAGGGCAGATATGATATTGTTGCCATTACGGAAACATGGTGGGATGAAACCCACAAATGGAACACACAGCTAGAGGGATTTAAATTATTTAAAAGAAACAGACCAAATAAAAGAGGAGGTGGAGTTGCTCTCTCTATAAGAAATAACTACATCTCTACAGAAATAGAGCACAACAATGATGAAAACTGTCTTGAATGCATTTGGGTCAATATATAAGGGGGGGGGGAATGACATTGCCATAGGTGTATACTATAGGCTACCCAACCAAACAGAGGAAATAAATGAACTTTTTGCTAGTCAGCTAACTAAGGTATGTAGGAAGCACATCACAATAGTAATGGGGGACTTTAACTACCCTGACATCAACTGGGAGACAAACTCTGCACCAAGTGGAAGATCAAACAGATTCCTGACAAACCTAGCAGACAACTTTGTCTCCCAAAAAGTAGAGAAGGGAACTGGGGAATAGCCATTTTGGATCTAATTCTCACTAACAGAGATGAAATGATAGAAGGTGTTGAAGCCACAGGAACCTTGGGAGGTAGTGATCATGCAATATTGGAATTCAACATTATGGAAGCACAAGCAATAGAACACAGTCAAACTAGAGTCTTGTACTTTAAGAGAGCTAATTTCAATAAACTTAGAGAGGGCTTGGGAAGCCGACACGTCCCACCTTTCTCACTACCTGCCAAGCTCATAATCCCTAAGTCGGGTACGCAGGTAGATTTAAAGGTGCTAGTTGATTCTGGATGCTCCCGATGCATCATTAGCTTGCCATTTGCCATGAAACTGGGCATACGAGCAAAACTGCTCTCCAAACTTGTGAGGTTCGAGCAAGCCGATGGCTCCCTGATGGGAGGGACTTTAGTCACGCAATTAACAGAGCCCCTACGCCTAGAAATAGGTGAGCACTGGGAGTTTATTCGCTTCCTGGTGGCCCCAAAAATGACTGAGGCTGTGATCCTAGGATTAGCCTGGTTGGACAAATGGAAGCCGTTTATCTGGTGGGAGAAAGGAATGAGAACCGTGAGACTACCTATAGGGCCTAAACCTCCCACTGATTCAACAGATGTGGCAGGACAATTTAGGCCACCAACTGAACAAGCGCACATGGCTGCCTCACCGCCACCAGGCGAACCAACCATCCCCAGTGAGTACCGGGACCTGGTGGGGGCATTTAGTGAGAAAGAATGTGACACCCTGCCCCCTCACAGACCCAATGATTGTTCTATGGAACTGTTGCCGGTAGCCAAACTCCCACGACCGAGAATGTACGCCATGTCCCCCCTCGAAATGGAGGAGATGCAACGATACGTGGATAAAAATCTAGCGAGGGGGTTCATTGAACGAGCCAAGTCTACTGTGGGAGCCCGTGTTGTTCAAAGAAAAAAAAGATGGGTCTCTTTGTCTCTGCATAGACTATAAAGGCCTTAACGCGGTGAGTGTGGAGAACAAATACCTCCCGGGTGAGAATAAAAGAGGGAGACGAGTGGAAAACTGCCTTTAATTGTCCCTTAGGAAGCTACCAATTCAAAGTCATGCCATTCGGACTGCAGGGGGCCCCATCCGTATTCATGCAGCTGATTAATGAGGTCCTACATGATCACTTATACAAAGGTGTTCTGGTGTATCTTGATGACATCTTGATATACAGCACAAATATGACTGATCATATAAAGCTAGTGAGAGAAGTGTTAAATAAACTATTTTTTTTTTGTAAGAAGTTTTATTAATTTTTCAATTTTACAGCCAGGTGTTTAGGAAGCAGCGGTGATAGGGTAGTCAATAGTCCAATAACAAAATCTTTCATACATATCTCAGATTACATCATTAAAAACTCCCTATTTCCCTTAGTTATTGTATCAAATTCAAGTTAATACATTTCTAATTATAGTTCAGTCGTTCAATACATTTATCAATATAATTTTGCTTATACATATCCAAGTCCTGTTTTTAAATTTTACCTAATTCCAATTAGCGCATTCCAATTTAGCCTTCAATAACCATAATGTTTAACCTTCGGGTAACCCAAATTTCCCTAATTTCGTTACAGAGTAGTTATCATGTCTAAAATACACATATTATTCAGATAGTTACATTTTCAAAAGTGTATTCTATTTCTCGTCCTAGTAGCTCATCATTTACTAATAAACTGTCTTTCATTGTCACAAACCCCTTTCCATATTACATTTCAAAACTATAGTCTAAGCCAGGGCTTTTCAACCTGTGGTACGCGTACCACTTGTGGTACATTAACAAGTGGCAGGTGGTACGCAGCCCTGCCTAGCCAAGTTTAGTGGGGGAGGGAATGAGCCAGCACAGGCAAGGACTTAGAGTGAGAGAGTCCTCTGGAGCTGCAGTGGCTGGGGAGAGACAAAGGCCCCAGGCTCAGTTCTGGCTCACCCTCCCCCATGAGAAAGGAGGAGGAGGGGGCGGAGACAGGAGAGGCTATAAAAGGAAGCAGTTTGGCTGCACCGAAGGGAAAGAATTTGAAGGAGGGTGGGGGAGGGGTTGCCCTCCAAGAGGAATGAAAAAGGCAGCAATGGCTGGAGGTGAGGAGGGAGGGAGGGAGATGGAGAGTGGAAGGATTCTTATGTGCTTTTGTGACTTTGAAGTTCTGGGATTTGTGCAATGTGGGCTTTGTGTTCTTAAGGAGTGTTTGGCAATTTCTATTTGGCTGATGGCTGATGTCTCCTGTTAGCTTCTATTGCTCTGCTATTGTTAGCTGTAAGTTTTGCTGCAAGGGATTTTGAAGTATTTTTCTCCTGAATGGATTTTGCCTGTAGATTCCTTTACTTGTGAATGGAGCCATTTGGGGAGGCTGCCTTAGCCAGTAGCCAATACTTACTACATGTTTTTTTCTTCCTTAAGTGCCGGCTGCCGGCTCCTTACTTTCCTTTCTAGCCAGTAGCTAATTCTTAAAGGGGAATGTGCCTTTTTAAGCTAGTTCACTCAGCAGTTTGTCTTTTCTGTTTCTGGAGGCTTTTCCTTGTTTGATGAATATATGGAAGAGAGAAAATATGGGGGGGGTCAAATTCTTCCTTCAGAAGGAGGTGGGCATGAGAAAGAGGGAGGCAGGGAAGGAGGGAGGCAGGGAAGGAAGTCCCGCCTTAGCACTTGGCCACCAGCAGCCCTGCCATTGGCTTTGCTTGTCAAAAGGTTGCAAAAGGGGATCACATGACCCTGGGACACTGTGACCATCATAAATATGAATCAGTTGCCAAGCATCCAAATATAAATCACATGACCCTGGGCATGCTGCAATGGTCATAAGTGTGAAAAATGGGCATAAGTCATTTCAGTGCAATTGCAATTTGAACAGGATTTTTTTTTTGGTCATCAAGTTTTTGACACCTTGCTAGGTGATACTCGAATATTGCCATATCCTAAAAGTGGTACAATCGGTGAAAAGGTTGAAAAGCCCTGGTCTAAGCCAATTTTCATTTCCTTTATAAGTCTAAGTCCTGGATATTAGATCAATCAATATCTCTAAAAATCTCCTTAACCCATTAAGTAAAATTTTAAGCTGTTCCATCATCAATCAGCAATAAGGAGAAAGAGAAAAGGAAAATCCCATTTTTTGAATCTAACTCTAGCTTTCTTTTTGTGCCAAGCAGGTTTCCATACCAGTGCCCCCGAATCCTCAAGTAGGTCTCCCTTCATTCCTACACACGTTGTTTGAATCAAGGGAGACCATCCGGTTATAAATTTTTCAAAGGAACTGGCCCCTTTGTAGTCATTAAATTGTTGCCCTAGTAGTTCAAATCTCCCTGTTTGATTTAAGATGTTTGTCATCAGTTCAGTCAAGTCTTCTTCTTTTTCCAGTTTCGTCTGGCTTAAGTAAAAAGTCATATCTGGAGTTGTAGTTGTTGTTTGATTGTCAGTTGTCTAAGTTCTCAATATATTGTGTTTCCATCTTAATGTTGCTTTCTTCAGTTTCTGTTGCTATTTGAATTACAAGTACTTTGGTTGAAATCAAGATTTGCTTGTCAAAATTGTATTTGTTGTTGTGTAGAATCCTCTTTGGTATTAATTGGTTCCTTTTCAGTTGTTTTTTGGTTTGTAAGTTCATCAGTTAAAGCTGGGTTTCCATTTGTGATTTTAGGGTGACATCTTTGTGTTTCACTCTGGAGTTCATTAGCTCAGTGGCTTCAAGGATTTTTTCGAGTATAAGTTTATAGTTAAGTTGTGGGTAGAGTTCCTCCATTTCTGTGGTGGTTAGAGATAATCTTGTAGTGGAGGCTATGTTTAATAAAAGTCAACAAATGTCCACCTTCACTGTTCCTAGAGGTTATTTTCACCACCCAGCTGTTTCAGGTTTTTATCTTTTTTAGATAGTGTGAAAGCCAATTCTAAAGGATAAACAGGCCTCACAGTCAAAAGAAAATTCAGTTGCTGTACCAGGCTTCGCCACAAGATGTCCCCGATAGACTATAAAATCTTTTTCCAGACACCGATTAAACTTTTATCCAATTAAATTTTTTTTCCAAGTTAACAAATAGATGAGATGATAAATCCCTATAAATCCCTATAGTAGAAACTTTTTGGGACGCCAAAGCGTCTCAAAAATACAAATCCAGTTATTTAGTTATTTAGATTAGTTGTTCTTTTTTTTCCCCCAAAGCTTAATTTCCCAGAGTAAGTAAACGCCGCTGTGTTAAAAGCGGGGAAGAAGTTTCAGGAGGCTTTCACAGGAATGTAGTTGGGGTAAGAGAAAGGGAAGGAAGAGTCTCACCCAAATCCTCCGTGGTTCTTTCTTTGTGCTTGATGGCAATTTTGGCTTTCGGCTGGTACGGCTTTTCTTCGTCGGTCCAAAGGAGCTGCCGCCCTTCCGCGATCTAACGAGGGTCCTCCTCAGCGGTGGTCGCACCTCCAGGGTGACTTTCGACCCTTTCCAGGGTCTTCCGACGAAGGGAAACCGGGCGGCGGAGAGAGGGCTCTCCCTGCACGTCTGCTAGTGCCGCGATCCGGAACCGGAAGCCGTGTTAAAGAAACTATTGAAGGCCAAGCTTTATGCCAAATTGTCAAAATGTGAATTTCACCAGACCCGATTAGATTATCTTGGCTACAGAATTTCCAACGAGGGCGTAGAAATGGACCCAGCCAAAGTGAGAACTATAATTGAATGGCAGTCCCCAAAGACTCGCAAACAGCTTCAGAGCTTTTTAGGTTTTGCTAACTTTTATCGCCAATTCATCCCCTCCTTTGCCGAGATTGCACTACCCCTTACAGAACTACTCAAAACAGGCAAAGGAGGAGGGAAGCCGCGACTGGGCCAACCACTTGGTTGGACGATGAGCTGTCAAACAGCTTTTGAGAATTTAAAAAGACTATTTGCTGCTGAACCAGTCCTAAAGCACCCATGCCGAGGGGAGCCCTTCGTAATCCAAGCTGACGCCAGTGACGTTGCAGTCGGAGCTGTATTACTGCAAAAAAACAAAAGTGGAGTCCTACAACCCTGCGCCTACACCTCCAAAAAATTCACTGAAAGCAAGAGAAGATGGGCAATCTGGGAGAAGGAGGCCTTCGCCATTAGGTGGAGCCTGTTAAACTGGCGACACTATCTAGAGGGGAGCAAGGTGCCATTTGAAGTATGGACAGATCACAAAAACCTAGAGGCACTGAAGACCCCCCCCCCCCCGCAAACTGTCCCCAAAACAAGTGCGGTGGGCACAGTACTTTAATCGTTCCAACTTCACTCTAAAGTACATACCGGGAGGAAAAAACTTCTTAGCTGATGCGCTATCCCAATTGCCCCAGTACAAAAGCGAACACGAAGAGGTCAACGAGGCAATTATCCCCAGTTCACAACCTGCGGCACAACTCACACCTCGCAGAACCCCTAATCCTGATGACCCTGGAGCAAAGAAAATAAAACAAGAGGTCCTCACCGATCAATGGTTCAAAGATAATCAAACCTCCTTAACATGCAGGGATGGTTTGGCATACAAGGGGGGGAAACTGTAGCTGCCTGAAGCCCTCCGTCTCAATGCTCTCAAACACAGCCATGATGTAAAACAGGCTGGAAACTTCGGATATTTAAAACTCTACACCTCATCCGCCGGCAATTTTGGTGGCTGGGGCTAAAACGAGATGTGGAAAACTATGTCAGGAGTTGTGCCGTATGTGCCACCATGAAAAGAATTCCAGGGAAACCCCCTGGGTTACTGCAGCCGGTGGCAGACCCACTCTCAACCATGGGAAGAAATAGCTATGGACTTTATTGTAGACCTACCCGAAAGTAGAGGAAATACTGTCATCTGGACTGTGATAAACCTGTTCTCGAAGCAGGCTCATTTTATCCCCTGCAAAGGACTCCCATCTGCCCAACGACTGACTAAATTGTTCCTGAAACATATCTACCGGCTGCAGAATCCGCTAACAAAATGGTGGAGCAATATCTCAGATGCTATGTTTCCTACCAACAGACAAACTGGACTGACCTCCTCCCTTTCGCCGAGGTGGCTTACAATAATTCTGTTCACAGCAGCAACGGCTACACGCCTTTCAGGGTAGCCACAGGAAAAGAGTTCAGCCCAATACCTGAATACCCTCAAGCACCTTCCGCTTCCCAGACACTTGATCAGTGGGTGAGGGGGTGGGAAGAAGTTTGGAGAAACACGAAAACGGCGTTAAAAAGGTCTTCCGAGACCTATAAAAAACAGGCTGATAAAAAGAGGGCTCCCCAAAGAACATTCCAAGTTGGGGAAAAGGTTTATCTGTCGACTAAATATTTACGGCTCAAATTGCCCAGCAAGAAATTAGGACCAAAATTCTTGGGGCCTTTCCCCATCGTAAGGATCATAAACCCCGTCACAGTAGAATTAAAACTCCCTAGGCTTTTAGGGAGAGTTCACCCTGTCTTCCATTGCAGCTTGTTGAAACCTTTGCGAGAATCCACTTTAAGACCTCCCCCTAAGAAGGCACCCGGGCCCCTCGTAGTAGCGGGTCAGACACACTATGAAGTGAAAGGTATTCTTGACTCTAGAATTTTTAAAGGGAAATTGCAGTATCTAGTACAATGGAAGGGGTACTCGCTGTCTGAAGCTACTTGGGTGAAATCTAGCGATGTGAAGGCTGACCGACTCATCAAAACGTTTCATGAAAAAAAAACCAACAAACCAAGAGATAATCCCTGACATATGCTTTTGTTTACATTACAGGATCTATCCTTTTTGTAAGGGGGGGGCGGATGTCAACGCTGCAAACATTGGATGTTTTTGCTTTGACAATATGAAGGGCAGCCTTTTCCTTTAAATTGTTTTGCTCTTAGAATTAGATGAAGCTGGGGGGAGGAGAATGTTACCCCGGTTGTTTTTAATAAGATAAAAAATGGCGCGTTATAGAACGGAAGGGAAGCTTTGCCCTTCAAACTGATTGGATAATGTGATTCATGACTGCTAATTGGAGGAGGGAACTGTGCAAGATATTAGGTGCTGAAGGGAAGGGAATTCAGATCTTGGCATCTCAACATGCTGTGCTGACGTTTTGTTCTCATTATTATAGACTTTTTAGAATAAACAATGCCTGAAGGTTCTTTGAAGTGTTTCATTAGTCGGAATCATGACACTACCAGGACGTCTGCCACTGAGGACTCGGGTGAGTGGGAATGCCTGTCTGCAGCTTGTAGCCAACCAGTGGAGAGATTTGAAGGGCTAGTACAGAGAAGCAGAAATCAACACCTGCCGAGAGAAGCCTCTAGCCCCTCTAATCCCCTGCCAGGGCCTCCAGCCCCACAGAGAGAGAGAACCCCAGTCTGAGGCCCCTGCAGCAGTGGGGAGTTTGGCAGCCCCTGCAGGTGGATGGTCAGCGACCTCTGAGCTTGCAGCAGCTAATAGAGGCCTTGCAACAGCTTGGGGTGGTGCAGAAGCCAGGAGATCAGCAGCTGGTGGGAGGACGACCACAGCAAGGAGGCTGGTCGCTGCCCCCTAATGTACAGCAACCACTGAGGGGCCTGCAGATGATGGAGTTCCAACAACAACCCCCTCCGAGGCCACAGGGGGCCTTACAGAGGTTGAGGATGCCACAGCTCCCAGCAGACCAACAGCAGGGGGAATGGCAACAGACCCCAAACGTGCCACCCCTCGGAATGTAGCAGCAGCAAGGGTGGGGGCCCCAGCAGCAACTGGGGGTGCAACAGCCACGGTGGGGGCCCCAGCAGCCATTGAATCAGCAGCCAGATTGGGGCCAACAGCAACTGGGGGTGCAACAACCACAGTGGAGAGCCCAGCAGCCAATGATTGCTCCACCTTTCAGAGCAACCTTCGATGGGGACCCAGAGAAACTGGTTTTTTTTCTCAACCAAGTGTGCTCTCATTTGAACCGCTGGGCCTATCTCTACCCGGACCCAGCCACTATGGTCGATGTGATTGCGTCCAGCTTAGAGGGAGAGGCATCCGAATGGCTGAACAACTTATATAATGAGCAAGCCCCCGAATTGGAGGACCCCCACCTCTTCCTCCTAGGACTGAAAGATTTGAGGACCCATCCATTGCCCTCAAAGCAGAAGAACAAATCCATAAAATAAAACAAGCCGGCAGGCCTGCCCTGGAGTACGTACGAGAGTTTCGCAAGTTAGCCAGTCGGATAGAGAGGTGGCCTGAGCAGTCCAGAGTCCATCACTTCAGGGAAGGGTTGGATGATCACCTCTCTCAGGCATGCATCTATCGAGCAGTACCTGATCAGCTGCAAGAATGGTACCAGGCAGCAGTAAGACTAGACGTTCAGCTAGCCCGCTATAAGTAGCCTCCCCCACCTGAAGCCGCGACGAAGCCAGAGCAACCCAAACAGCAACTCCCCCCGAAAACGTCCAATTGCTGTGACTGCTGAAGGACCCAGGCCACCTGCAGGCCCGCCAATCAAGTGCTTCCGATGCGGACAGCAGGGACATCGAGCAGCGAATTGCCCAGTCCCCTACCCCCAACAGCAGAGTAGACCGGGACCAGCAGCGAGAAAGAAACCTGCCCAGCAGCCAACGAGAGAGAAATCCAACTGGATCACACAGGAACCGGTTGCCCAAGTCACATCCCCCACACAGGAGGACGCCGGGACTAAGGCTGGATCCAACCCCGCTCTACCCTCTTTCGACAGTGATAACGAAGGAGAGAACGACCCGATGGTGAGTCGACATGTCCCATCTTTCTCACTGCCAGCCAAACTCATAATCCCTAAGTCGGGAGCACAGGCAGACTTAAAAGTGCTAGTCGATTCCGGATGCTCCCGATGCGTCATTAGCTTGCCATTTCCCATGAAATTGGGTATACGAGCAAAGCTGCTCTCCAAACCTATGAGGTTTGAGCAAGCCGATGGCTCCCTGATGGGAGGGACTTTAGTCACGCAATTAACTGAGCCCCTACGCCTAGAAATAGGTGAGCACTGGGAGTTTATTTGCTTCCTGGTGGCTCCAAAAATGACTGAGGCTGTGATCTTAGGAATAGCCTGGTTGGACAAATGGAAGCCATTTATCTGGTGGGAGAAAGGAATGAGAACTGTGAGGCTACCTATAGGACCAAAAACCCCACTGATTCAACCGACGTTACAGAAAAATTTAGGCCACCTAATGAGCGAGCGCACATGGCTGCCTCACTGCCACCAGGCGAGCCACTCATCCCCAGCGAGTACCTGGATCTAGCGGAGGCATTTAGTGAGAAATAATGCGATGCCCTGCCTCCTCACCGACCCAATGATTGCTCTATCGAACTGTTGCCGGCAGCCAAACTCCCACGACCGAGAATGTACGCTATGTCCCCCCTCGAAATGGAGGAGATGCAGCGCTACATGGATAAAAACCTAGAGAGGGGGTTTATTGAACGGGCCAAGTCTGCTGTGGGAGCCCGTGTTGCTTAAAGAAAAAAAAGATGGGTCTCTTCGTCTCTGCATAGACTATAAGGGTCTCAACGCTGTCAGTGTGGAAAATAAATACCCCCTCCCCCTCCTGAAGGACTTACTAACCCACCTGGCTAAGGGAAGTGTCTTCACTAAATTAGACCTGAGAGAGGCATATTACCGGGTGAGAATAAAGGAGGGAGACGAGTGGAAAACTGCCTTCAACTGCCCCATGGGGAGCTATCAGTTCAAAGTCATGCCATTTGGACTACAGGGGCTCCCAGCCGTATTCATGCAGTTGATTAATGAGGTCCTACATGATCATTTATACAAAGGGGTTCTGGTGTATCTTGATGACATCCTGATATACAGCACGAATATGACTGATCATATAAAGCTGGTGAGAGAAGTGTTAAAAGAAGCTATTGAATGCCAAGCTTTATGCCAAATTATCAAAATGTGAATTTCACCAGACCCGATTAGATTACCTTGGTTACAGAATTTCCAACGAGGGCATTGAAATGGACCCAGCCAAAGTGAAAGCTGTAATTGAATGGCAGCCCCCAAAGACTCGCAAACAGCTCCAGAGCTTCCTAGGTTTTGCCAACTTCTACCGTCAATTCATCCCCTCCTTTGCTGAGATTGCCCTACCCTTTACAGAACTACTCAAAACAGGTAAAGGAGGAGGGAAACCGCGACCGGGCCAACCACTAGCATGGACTATGGGCTGTGAAACCGCTTTTGAGAATCTAAAAAGACTATTTGCTGTTGAGCCGGTCCTAAAGCACCCCTGCCCAGGGGAGCCCTTTGTAATTCAAGCCGACGCCAGCGACGTAGCCGTAGGAGCTGTATTACTGCAAAAGAACCAAAGTGGGGCCTTGCAACCCTGTGCCTACACCTCAAATAAATTTACTGAGAGTGAAAGGACGTGGGCGATCTGGGAAAAGGAGGCTTTCGCAATCAGATGGGCTCTATTAAACTGGAGACACTATCTAGAAGGGAGCAAGGTGCCTTTTGAAGTATGGACAGATCACAAAAATCTAGAAGCACTGAAAACTCCCCACAAATTGTCCCCGAAACAGGTGTTCTGGGCACAATACTTTAATCATTTTAACTTCATTCTAAAGTACATTCAGGGAGGGAAAAACCTCCTAGCTGATGCTCTATCCAGACTGCCCCAGTACAAAAGCCAGCGCGAAGAGATTAATGAGGCAATTATCTCCAATCCACAAACTGCTGCTCAACTCACGCCTCGCAGGGCCCCTAATCCTGATGACCCTGGAGCAAAGAAAATAAAACAAGAGCTCCTCACCGATCAATGGTTCAAGGACAATCAAACCTCCTTAACATGCAGGGATGGTCTGGCTTGGAAGGGGGGGGGGGAAATTGTACTTGCCAGAAGTCCTCCATCTTAACGCTCTGAAACACAGCCATGACGTAAAACAGGCTGGACACTTTGGATATTTAAAAACTCTACATCTCATCCGCCGGCAGTTCTGGTGGCCGGGGTTAAAACGGGATGTGGAAAATTATGTCAGGAGTTGTACTGTATGTGCCACCATGAAAAGAATTCCAGGGAAACCCCCTGGGTTAATGCAGCCGGTGGCAGACCCTTCTCAACCATGGGAAGAAATCGCTATGGACTTTATAGTAGACCTCCCTGAAAGTAGAGGAAATACAGTCATCTGGACTGTGATAGACCTATTTCCAAAACAGGCTCACTTCATGGCCTGCAAAGGACTCCCGTCTGCCCAACGACTGACTAAACTGTTCTTAAAACACATCTACCGGCTGCATGGAGCCCCTAAATGAATAATTTCGGACAGGGGGGTGCAGTTCACAGCTAGGTTTTGGAGGAGCTTTCTTAAACTAATTGGATCATCTCAAGGTCTATCATCTGCTTTTCACCCGTCTACTAATGGGGCTGTGGAAGCCGCTAACAAGATGGTGGAGCAATATCTCAGATGTTATATTTCCTACCAACAAATCAACTGAACCGACCTCCTCCCTTTTGCAGAGGTGGCTTACAACAACTCTGTTCACAGTAGCACTGGCTTCATGCCTTTCAGAGTAGCTACAGGAAAAGAGTTCAGCCCAATACCTGAATACCCTCAAACACCTTCCGCTTCTCAGACACTTGATCAATGGGTGAGGGGGTGGGAAGAAGTTTGGAAAGCCACGAAAGCTGCTTTAAAAAAGACTTCCGAGACTTATAAAAAGCAGGCAGACAGAAAGAGAGCCCCTCAAAGAACATTCCAAGTTGGGGAAAAGGTCCATCTGTCGACCAAATATTTACGCCTTAAATTACCCAGTAAGAAATTAGGACCGAAATTCTTGGGGCCTTTCCCCATCGTAAGAATCATCAACCCGGTCACAGTAGAATTAAAACTCCCTAGGCTTTTAGGGAGAATTCACCCTGTCTTCCATTGCAGCTTGTTGAAACCTTTGCGAGAATCCACTTTAAGACCTCCCCTTAAGAAGGCACCCGGACCCCTCGTAGTGGGGGGTCAAACTCACTATGAAGTAAAGCGTATTCTTGATTCTAGAATTTTTAAAGGGAAATTGCAGTACCTAGTACAATGGAAGGGATACTCGCTATCTGAAGCCACTTGGGTGAAATCTAGCGATGTGAAAGCCGACAGACTCGTCAAAAGGTTCTATAAGAAACACCCTAACAAACCGAGAGACAGTCCCTAACATATGCTTTTGTTTACGCTATAGGATCTGTCCTTTTTGTAAGGGGGGCCGGATGTCAACACTGCTAACATTGGATGTTCTTGCTTTGACAACATATGGAGATGCAGCCTTTTTCTTTCTTATACTTTACTCTTAGAATTAGATGATACTGGGGGAGGAGGAGGAATGTGATGGGAGTGAGTTAGATATACAATATTGTAATAAGAGCTGATAAGGCATGGTGGGATAAAGAACTGGGCGGAAAGCCAGCATTTCAAACTAATTGGAGAATGTGATTTATGACTGTTAGTTGTAGGAGGGAATTGTGCTTTGATCTATGTGCTGAAGGGAGGGGAAGTCAGATTCTGGCTTCATCTATGTACGTGCCGAAGCTATGCTGCTCGAATAAAGATTCTTTAAGGTAAACAATGCCTCAAAGTTCTTTGAAGAGTTTCATCTTTCGGAACCATGACACCAGGTACAACAAACTAACAACTGTTTAGTCCCCAAATGCTCTTTGGAATTGCCATGCTTTTAAGACCTCTATAGTGAGCATGTGAATCTTATTTCTAGTGGAAAGTCATTCTATAAGAAAGGAGCTCCTGCATAAAATTCTGGCTTCTGAATCCCCACCCACCAAACCTCATGGGATTCTCATCAGGCATTTTTTGAAGGCACAATTTGGGCAGGCAGATTCTATTTGGGGTAAACAGTCTCTGTAGGACTTTAAAGGTGGCAGTAGCATCTTGAACTGTACAGAGAAGCAGACTGGCAAGCAATGCAGCTCTTGCTGTACAGGTAGTCCTCGAGTTACGAGTGTAATGGAGCCTGCCCATTCCACTCGTAAATTGAAAACTCGTAGAGTGAATCTCATTCAAGGTACGAGATCACTCCCTTTCTCGTTAAAACGCATGCGGCTTGTTAAGCGAACATGAGGTATCTCAGGGTGGGGAAGGCCATGGAGGGCCTAGTTCTGGAACAGGCCCCCAAGGCCTCCCTGACCCACTAAGATACCGCATGCTTCCCCCTTCCTTGCTGCCGCGGTTCCTGCTGCCGCCCGGATTTGAGGCCGGGGAATGCTTCCGCGACCCCCCCGCAGCCCGATCGGGCCTGGAAAAGGCATCCGGAGCCCAGATCGGGCCACGGGGGGGTCGTGGAAGCGTCCCCCAGCCTCAGATCCGAGCTGCAGCGGCGTGCAAAAGGCCTCCGGAGCCCGGATCGGGCCGCAGGGGGGGCGCAGAAGCGTTCCCTGGCCACAAATCTGGGGTGCAGAGGCCTGGAAAAGGCCTCCGGAGCCTGGATCAGGCCACGGGAGGGGGAGGGGGAGGCGCAGAAGCTTCCAAGGGCCTGATCCAAGCCTCGTAGGGGTTTTCCTAGCCGTTTGCACCAGGAACGGAGGTTGGGGGGGGAGACTTCTGCATGCCTCCAAGGCTTGGATCAGGCCCTTGGAAGCTGCGTTCTGGGCGGAAGCAGCTTGGAGCAGTCCTCCGAGGGCTGGATCCAGCCTCCGGAAGCATGCAGAAGAACCCCCCAACCTCCGTTCCTGGCGCAAACAGCTAAGAAAACGCCTCCAAGACTTGGATCAGGCCCTTGGAAGTTCCGTTCAGGGTGGCAGCAGCTTGGAGCATTCCTCCGAGGGCTGGATCCAGCCTCTGGAGGCATGCAGAAGCCTCCCCCGGCCTCTGTTCCGGGCCGCTTGGAGGAAGGCCCCGGGGACAACGGGGTCACTTTCTCCCCCAGCGCAGCAAGCTCCAGCGGGCTGGATGCGGGTGCGAGGGGCCTAGCCTTCTCCCTCAGTTGAAGGCTTCAGGCTTCCTGTCAGGCAGAAAGGAGTTGGGGGCAGGAGCAGGAGACAGGCACCTTTTGCATAGAGAATGAGTTTCTGAGGTCCGTGATTTGGCGCAACTTGAAACACTCGCGCAAGATCACGGACTCCAGAAACTTCCATTCTCGGTGCAAAAAAACATTTCCAAGCCGGACTTCCGGTTTGCCGACGCGGCCGCCATGGACGCTTGGAAGACGAGCTCCGTCTTCCTCGTCCAGTTTCGCATCGCTGGGGGGCCCTAAAAGGGTCGAAAGGTCGTCCCGTAGAGGCGACTAGCAAGGAGGGGCTCTTGCCGGATCGTGGGAGAGCGGTAGCTCTCCCGCTAGAGCCGGCGTTACCCTCCAAACCGGCGGATGAAAGATGGGCCATAGCAATATGGCCGGTCACTAGGCTGCGGACAGCCGAAGTCACACTTACCACCAGGCAACATTAAAGCAGCGTGGAAGAGACTGGGTGAGATCTACCTCTCTTAAATCCTAACTACCTTTTTTTACCTACGTAAGCTGCTAAAGTATTTTCCCCCCTGTGGAGAGGGAATGGGGATTTTAGCCCTCCCTCCAGAAACAGCGGCAACCGATTATCCAGGGGAGTTTAAAACATTGAAAAAATAATTGGATCCCAATCGGAATTTTATTTCCTAAAGCTTGTGGATTAAAAGATTTTCTATTTTCTATTCTTTACTTCTATTTTTACTGAAGAACTGGGTTTTTCCTTAAAACTGAAAACTGAAAAGATTAAAATAACATTGGGGCGACATCTTGTGCCTAAACCTGATATTTCAACTTGTTATTGTCTAAAAGTATCTGGCTGACAGCCCAGAAAAAAAGATAAGATTCATGTAACCTTGAAACACCAGCTGTGAGAAGTTCAGCTGTGTGGTTTTTTTTACTCAGTGGGGAAAAAAAAAAAGACTCTCTTTTTGGACTCCCTGATTGCAAAGCTTTTAGTTTAACACATCATTATGGAAGAAGATCAGGAACAGACTTTTCCTATGGATGAAGATCAGGAACAAATTCTTTTTATGTTAAAAGCATTTCACCAAATCCTCCTTACAGCTGGTGACGAAATAAGAGCCTACAGAAAAAAACAAGAAAGCAGCCCGGATATGCAAACACGAACTTTGACTACAACTACACAATCAATTATACAGAATGTAACAGAAAAAGTGGAACAATTAAATAACCCAACAGAAGATTTAACTGCTCAACAAAGACAGATAATGGAAAATCCAGAAAAGAAATTGACAACATGGAAAAAGGAAAAGATTTCTTATATGAATCAGAAGGAACTTGAAGATCATGAAGAACAGATGGAAGAGAAGATAAATACTTCAGGACAATTACGTTGAGATGGAAAAATAAAGAGACCTGCTAGACCTGCTAAACTTGCTAACCCTTTCAAAAAAATGGCGACCGGATGGTTTTTACAACGGCAAATAATATATATAACAATACAAGGAGAGTTGTTTGATGACTCAAAAGCACGGACATGGAAGACGATTGGGCAAAGAAAGAAAGCGAGAATAAGACTGAAGAAGAATGGGATTTTGACTTACTTATGAGAATTAAAATAGAATATACCCAAATAGATAAGATGTGTATTTTGAATACAAGATATTATTATGAATGGAGATAAAGAAAACTTTGATTATTTAAAACATAGAAGTATGAATATTAACATAAATTTGAATGTTGATTTGCTCATAAAGGTCATGTAAAGGTGATTAAGATATATATAAACTAAAAACTTATTGATGAATGTAATATGTCTTGACGCAGCGGTAAGAATGAAAATTATTAGCTTTAAACATGAGATAGTAGATACAAAGAGGAAGAGAGAGGAAATATTAAATGTTGAAATAAAAAGAAATTTTGGTTACTAAACTTAAGATACTTGGAAACTATTAGAAAAAAAAAGAATATTTTATTGTATGATTAATTTGTTGAAGTAGATGGTGAGAACTTAAATAGATAAGACGTGTATCCTGAATACCAGATTTTGTGAGGAATTGTGATGAAGGGAATTGGGAACATTTAAAACTTGGAAATGATAAATATTAAACGTTAATTTTAAATATTAATGGAAATTAAAATTGAGAAAAAGTCACTAGGACATTGATTGTCTCAAAGATTGAACGTTAAAACAATCAAGATATATATAAATTAAAAACTATTGATAAATGTAAGAAAGTTATTTTTTATTTGACTGATAGAATAAGAAGTGTATTAATTCAAATATGAGACAGTACATATTAAGGGGAAAAGAGAGGAAATACCTATTGTAATAGTTTGAGATTTGTATTAATGATATTTGTATGTAATTGAATTATAGCAACTCAGCCGCCACGTTGTTTTTCAAAGATATAAATGTAATGTTAGAAAATCAATAAAATTTTCAAAAAAAAAAAAAACATTTCCAAGCCGACTCTCCTCTCCTTCAAAGGGAAAGAAACCGCGGCAGAGAGGATTTTTGTAAGGTGAGTCCGGCGCGGCAGGAAGGGAGGGGGAAGCAGTTGTGAGGAGTGAGGGGGGAATAGGGTGAATGTTGCAGTGCCACTGAAGTCGCTCGTAAGGGCGAACCACTGCCGTGGTACTGCAATATTCGTAACTTCGGGACTTGCTCGTAAGCACTAGGGGGCGCTCATCACGTAACTTCAAACGAGCATTAAGTGAACGCTCGTAACTCGGGGATTACCTGTACTTGCTGTTATATGGGAAAATCAAGTTGTTCATGTTAATACATGAACTGTTGCATTTTGCAATAGAGTCTATATATATCTTCAAGAACAGTGCCCTGTAGAGCACACTGCAGTAGTCCATACATGAACTGGCAACAGCGTGAGTGACAGCTACCAGTTTTAGGAACAAGAGCAACTGATTCACAACCCAAAAACCAAGCAAAGGCTCTCCTGCCCACAACTTCCACCTCCTGTTCTAACAGGAGCTACAAATCCAGGAGGACCCTGAGATTGCACATCAGCTGCTTCTGGAGGACCACAACCCCATCAAGAGCTTAAATTGGTGTTACCCTAGAATTGATTTCTGAAATAGCAAGCACAATGCCTTGCCTAGGTTGAGTTTCAACCTTTTTCCCCACCTAGACTCTTATAGTCAGCACTGAGTCAAGACTCCCATCCATCTCCCATTTGATCTGAAATGGAGGTGTATAATTAGGTATCATCTGCACACTGGTATCATACCTCAAATTGTCAAATTACTTCCTCCCTCCAGCCTCATATAGAAGGGGGAAAGGTTTGAACCCTCACATATTCCATAATGAAGTGTCCACAGGACTGACCTTTGTTCCCATACACACCAGCTGGGACCATGAACTCAGGAGGAGTGGAAGCAGCATAAAGCGGTATCCAGCCCCAACACTCACAGATGGTCTAGAGCACGGGTGTCAAACTTGCCGCGTCATGTGACGTATCGCGACTTTTTTTGCATTGCCGGAGCTGGGGTGGGCACGGCCTCCACATGATGCAACCGGCCCATGGGCCGGCAGTTTGACACCCCTGGTCTAGAGGGATACTATAGGGTCATGCCTCTACTATAAAGCATAAATAATCATGATCAGTGCTATTTCCCAGGCCTAAAACCTGACAGAAAAGAGTCCAGATAATCTATTTCTGAGTCCTTGGTAGATGTCAAACAACCACCTTATCAACAACTTCCCTAAGAGGGGAAAGTTGCAGACTGAGTGATAGCTGTCCAGTGCAGTTGGGTTAAATGTTAGCCCCTTAAGGAAAGGATGTACAAATGCCCCTTTCAAAGATATCCCACAAGTATGTACCATTGCTTGACCCATCTCCCCATCGGCAGCATGCACAAGCCAAATGAGGAAAGGTCAAACTCATCTCACCAAAAACTGCCCAATTACACAGGATCAACATGTGCAAACTCTTTCTCAGGAAACCTTGCAACACATCAGCCTCATACTTCTCTGGACTCCATCCAACTGGCTTCTGACTCCAAGTGAACAAGAGTGATTATTATCCATAAAGAGCTTTGCTAGCATTGTCATGGGTGGGGAGGGTTAATAGTCGCTCCTTCTGTAAAAGAATCTGGGTCACTTTAAAAAGGGCCCTGGACAGCAGTCTGTAGATGCAACAAGAATGGAGAAATAGCCTATACACACACACACAAACATGCATACTCACTTTTCGAGTTTGCATCTTTTCTGTTCGCCTTCTAAATGCAACGTAAGGATCATTTGTGCTGGAACCATCACGCTTCTCCTGTTTCACTGCTGAGATAAGAGAGGGACCTCGACATTTTTTTCTCTTTTTAATCCAGTACTCGTATATTTCTCTAATCAGTTCATCATCTTCCTTCAAGAGTAGCTTGGCTTCCTGCAGGCTGACTGGCTAAAGGAAGAATCCAAGTATGTCAGTTTTATATATTTATACACTTAAAACAATTTCAAATTTGAAACAATATTATACCTGCTGACCACTTCCTTTTTCAAGCTGATCTATCATTTCTTCAAACTGCAAAGGAGAAATATCTATTTTTTTCTTCAGCTTATTCACAAAGGCCTCATCTTCTGAATCCAAATCATAATCCGGTTGCTCAGCATCCAAACTAAAAGCTGAACAGAGAAAAATATTTTTATGTATTTTAAATAATCTAGGCAAAATGGAATAAAGTAATTTAGATGTAAATCTGGAATTGTTCAGTTAAACAACTGATTTTATAGGAGCTAAAGCCAGCAGAGTTTAATACATCTTTCAATTAGAAAAGTTTAAAAATATGTACATATCTGCCAACTTGAAATCTACTGATTATAAAATTATATTCCTTAACCAGTCCTGAGAATATGGATTTATGTTAGCTAATCTTAACCAGGTAGGATAAAATGCAGATAAATGGCTGAAATATTATCAAATGAATAATATTTCAAGTGTATAGTAAAATAGCCTTCATCAGATAAATCAATTCTTCATTAAGGGCTATTTAACTGTATTGTTTTCAGGGTGAATAAGACAGACTTGATAGATCCATCCCATTACCCCCTGCCTTGTTCAGCGGCCGTTCAAGGTTACAATGGTGCTGAAAAAAATAAATAACTTTATAACCAATGTCCACATTTACATGCTGACAGCTGTGAGTGTACCATGCAAACAGCCCAGTGTATTCCACACTGTGTGCCTGCTTACTCTCTTGTAATCCTTTCCTCTCCAAACTCTCCATTTTGCAAGGGAGTGAATGGGTCAGGCACAGGAGAGACGGTCTACAGAAACTACTTGTCTCCCCCCAGAGAGATTGCACAGAGGGGGGCTCCTTAGAGGGACTGAAAAAACAGGGCTCAGATCTTTGGGATGTGACCTCAGTTTCTGCAGCTCTTCAGAGTTCTTCTCCCCTCCCATGCACAGAAGGGAACTTGTACGCTGGACTGGAGAAATTTAGAGACTGTTAATATCCTCGCTTCATTTCTCCAGACCAACAATTTCCCTTCCCCCTCCAACTATGAATGGAGGGGAGGGGAAATCCTTCAGCAGGTGACAGCAGCTGGCAACCTTCCCTGCCAGCTTCTCCATTGACATTCTGGAGAAGCAGGCAAAGATTGCAAATGGTGATTACATGATCACAGGGTGCTTAGCAACCAGTCATAAGTGTGAACAGGTTGTCAAGTACCCAGATTACAATCACATGACTGCACGGGGAGAGCATCAGGACATTATTTGACAGTTGGAAGTGCTTTAAGGACCATAAAGCACCCCTTCCAAGCTGTTGTAACTTCAAATGGTTGTTAAACCACTGGTCATTTTTTAAACACTATCATAGTTAACACAATTTTAACTATTTTGAGCTATGTATTTTTGTTTATCAAATTTAGTTAATAAATACAAATACTTATATGACCCTAACCTTATCCTTTCTTTATATCCAAAGGCGATTGTGAATCTACAAAACTGTTTAATTTTTAAAAAGCAATCTGGTTAATTTTAAACATTCAGTTTAAAGATATACTCACACTGTATGTGAATAAGCTGCTTTGGCATCTTAAATTCTCCAGGGTATATAGATTCATAATAAGCAATATTACTTTCTGCTTCTGGGACTGGTATAACCATATTATCCCGCTTCTCTCCATATACCTGCTGTGCTGAAATGGCCCGCTGGAGATGATGTTCCTACAGTTCATAAAAAAAAGATGAAAATTGATATAGCTAAATAAATGTTATTGTGGAAACTGAACAGTTGAATTAATATTAAACTGTTTCAGCCAAGTATTGTCTATATCAATTAAACTTTATACAGATTCTCAGCCTCCACTGAAGTTATTACATTTTACTTGATTTTCATGCTTTGTAAAAGTAAGCCAAAATCACACACAAGATAAAACTGGGAAATTTTGCCAAACGATTTCAGAATATATTTGTCAGTTTTGCTTATGATGGTAATCACTGTTTGAAATATATTTTAAGAGACAATAAAATTGAAACAAATTAAGCACTGATTGGTTTTTCTTAAGATATTTTCTTTATGAAATATTTTAAATAGGTAGTTCTAGTAATCATGCAGGCAGAGCATCAACTAAGCAGAATAATCCAAACCAGCCTCAGGAATCTATGCTTTTTTTCCCCTTAGCCATGCAACAAAACTTCTTCTACTCCCTAAAGTCAATCTGCTGCCCTCTTATAATTAAGTGAAATTATCAGCTAACATATTCACTATTTTTAAGGAGAAATCTGTCTCTTAATAAAATGAGAGAACATATCCTTGATGCTGTATCACTCTTTCCCGTAACTTGTACTTAAGAGAAAAGCTACCATTTGTTAGAGCAGCTGGTGCTCATATTTTGTGCACATTTATTAAACTCTGCTGTACAGCAGAAATATGATCAGAGGCAGAAAACTGTTCTTGCCACTAGAGGGCAAACTTTTAAAAAATATTTTCAACAAAGTGTTAATTGCAACAGATTAAAATACAGTATCCTTCCAATGCTATTTTGAAATGGAATCCAATGTTACTGCTAAACTAATAGCAGTTTCCAAATAGGGCAAACTTACATACAAGATATTCCAATAGTTTAAATGTGATTAATACTAGGCAAGAGGAGAGAGATTATTCACCAAACTACATGGACCGGACAAACAATGCATCCTCACTACTGTTTTCTGAACCATTTGCAACATGTCAAAATGATCAGCCAGACCCTCTTACAGATTCATACACATTTTTAATAATTCATTTTCATTCAGTTATTTTGGACTACAACTTCATAAATCCTGACCACCAATCAAGTTAAAAAGTTTCATCATGAATAATCTCACATATGTTAAAGGCACAAGGCTGACCACGACTCTTATAAATTGTATATTTTGATCCCATTTCTCAGGTTCTCTTCTATTCTACCTTGTGCTGGTTCCAGTGATTTAACTGACTAAAACTCCAACCTATCAAACCAAGTACCGTAAAAAATGGATTAGAAACACAAGTTAAGATAGGCAAGAAAATGGTGAGCACCTGTCCACCCTAGACGAGTTCCAATCACCAGGACCACATGGATTACACCCCAGGGTTCTCAAGGAACTGGCAGACGTGATCTCAGAACCACTGAACTATGTCTTTCAAAGATCCTGGAGCACTGGGGAACTACCAGAGGACTGGAAAAGAGCTGATGTAGTTCCCATCTTAAAAAAAAAAAAGGGGGGGGGGGAAATGGATCCAGGAAACTACAGACCTATCAGCCTGACCTTAATACCTGGGAAGATTCTGGAAAACATAATCAAGCAACGAATCAGCAAACACCTAGAGGCAAAGTCATTACCAAAAGCCAACATGGGTTTGTCAAAAACAGATCATGCCAGACAAATCTTATTGCATTCTTTGACCAAGTGACAAAATTAGTGGACCACAAAAATGCTATGGATATAATTTACTTTGACTTCAGTAAGGCATTTGATAAAATAGACCACAACCTACTACTAGGTAAACTAGAAAAATGTGGGTTAGCACCACCATCAGATGGATTTGTAACTGGCTGACCAACCGGACTGAACGTGTAGTCCTCAATGGAATTGCATCTACATCAGGGGTGTCAAACTCACCACGTCACGTGACATGTCGTGACTTTTTTCCCCTTGCCGGAGCTGGGGTGGGCACGGCTTCCGCATGACGCATCCAGCCCATGGGCCGGCAGTTTGACACCCCTGATCTACATGTAGGGAAGTATGCAGTGGGGTACCCCAAGGCTCTGTTTTAGGCCCAGTACTCTTCAACATCTTCATCAATGATTTGGATGAGGGGATAGATGGTGAACTCATCAAATTTGCAGACGACACCAAGCTGGCAGAAATAGCCAACACTCCAGAAGACAGGCTTAAGATACAGGAGGATCTGGACGGACTTGAACATTGGATGCTATCTAACAAAATGAAATTGCATGGTGAAAAAATTAAGGTTCTACATTTAGGGAAGAAAAACCAAATGCAGGCGATGAAATGAGCCTGCTTCGAAAACAGGTCTATTACAGTCCAGATGACAGTATAAACATAAAACGGATTTTTTCCTGATCTTCATCCATGTTCTCTTGATATTTTATTAAGTTGAAGATTTTAAAATCAAACGTTAAAAATAGTTTTTTGTTTTTTATAGCTAGGTATGGGACATCTATTTCGCATGTTGTAGGTCAGTGATGGCGAACCTATGGCACACGTGCCAGAGGGGCACTCAGCGCCCTTTCTGTGGGCACACGTGCCATCGCCCCAGACCCGCCTCCTCCCACGGCCCCACCAGCAGCCCCCCCGGAGGAGAGTTGCCCCCGGGCACGGCCCGCGCGGAACAGCACAGCCAAGGACATGGCAACTGGGCAGTGGGGACAAGACTCCGCCCTCGCGCTCTGTTGTGCGCAGATGATGTTGCGGGGCGCAGGTGTAGAGCGTGGCTGCATGGCGCTGCTGGGCCGCCTGGGCAATCTGCTGCAGCAGGCCATGGAGGCGGTGGGTGGCCCTGAGGGCGGGGGGGCGGGGGTGTGACGCGGCGGTTTTTGGGCACTCGGTCTCTAAAAGGTTCGCCATCACTGTTGTAGGTAGTCTATAGTGGAAATTGTTTGCCAAGTAAGAATTTATAGTCCAAAGTATTCCATCATCTCGTGTAATAACAGATACTTCTCATGCAACAAAATAGGAAAACAATTTCCCACATATAACTCTGAAAATCAATAAAGGTTTATCTTCATAGTTCGAACAGGCCAGATATACCGCCCTGCAGTTCCTTCTTTACAGCTGAGTTTTTCACAGCTGGTATCTGTCAAGGTCGAGAGAGTTTTTTCTAAATTCTGGGCTTCAAGCCAAGTCTCTTTAGTCAATAACAAGTTGTAGTACCATACTTCGCCACAAGATGTCACCGATGCCGTTTAAAACTTTTTAAGTCCCGAGTTTTAATAATAGTTTTTCAAGGTTTATTTTTTTTCTTTTTAGATAAAAACCAACATCTCCAGTAAAAATAGGAAAACTTTTAGTCTCCAAGCTTCAAACTTATATGCATCCAATTAAATTAAAGTTGTTCTTATAATTGCTCTATTTCCCCTGGGTAGTCAGTCGCTGCTGTTCTTAGAGGGTGGGGTAAGAATTCCCTTCCCTCTCTCCTCACAGGGGGAGAAATACTTTGGGCAGCTTTTGCAGGAAAAATATTAAAAGTTTTAAAGAGAAGATCAGATCTCACCCAGTTTCATCCGTGTTGCTTTAAAGGTGCTTGGTAGTAGTTTTGACTTCGGCTGTCAGCAGCTTAATGACGAGCCATATTGCTATGGCCGGTCTTTTCCCCGCCGGTTTGGAGAGCTGCCCCGGATCAAGCGGCAGGGCTGCCGCCCTTCCGCGATCAAGCGGGGGTCCTCTCCTTGCTCGTCACCCCTACAGGGCGACTTTCGACCCTTTCCAGGGTCCCCCAGCAGGATAAAATCAGACGCTGAAGACGGAGCTCGCCTCCATGCGTCTGCAGGAGCCGCAATGGCAAACCGGAAGCCAAAAATACAAATACTTTTATTGCCACGTGGAAATACTTTTGTTACCACATGGAAACTGCTTCTGGAGTTTGTGCTTGAGGTGGAAAAAAATGAAATTTTGATTGTGGGCTTTACCAATTAGATAGATTTGATGTTATTGAAATAGCTAGTTTATATTATTTTGTAAAAGTAAAAAGTTGAGGTTTGAAGTTGATACTCTATTGCACCAAAGGAAGTCGGAAGTCAATGCCTTTTCCCCCCTTTTTTTTCCTCCATTACCTCACTTCTCTACTCCCTTTTCCCTTCCCCATCTTTTCTGCTATTTACTTTTGCATTTCAATTGTATTGTATATTATAAGCTAATAAAACTTTGATTATATAAAAAAAAGTGACAGCAAAGGGGAAGATGACCCGATGGTATGTGGCCCCATCATCCCCATGACGATCCGGGTGGAGATTCAGGTGCCATCCTCAGGAGTAACGGGGGCCCTTGCAGCCTTTTTGGACTCGGGGTGCACTCAGTGCCTAATCTGCCTCCGGACTGTGGAGAAACTAAGGGTGAGGCTGAGGAAGTTAAGGCGGCCCATGGGGTTCTCCCTGTTAGATGGTTCCCTTATGGGAAGGGCACCAGCAACTTGTCTAACAGAGCCAATGAGCCTCAGGGCGGGGACCCACATAAAGACTATCCATTTTATTGTGGCTCCTGGAATGACCAAGACCATGGTCTTAGGACTAGCCTGGTTGAAGAAGTAGAATCCGTCAGTAGATTGGGGCAGCAACAAGTGGTGAATGAGAAAGAAAGTGGCTAGCTGGCAGGGCCCAGCGAAAGCACTGCACGCCAGCCACGAGCCTACGGTTAGCAAAGTGAAAGTGGAATCAGTGAACACGGTAAAGGGAAGCAAGGAGTTAGAGCCGCTCGTTCCAAGTGAACAACGTGACCTAGCAGAGGTGTTCAGCCTAAGTGAATCAGACGTGCTCCCACTCCATTGCCCCACAGACTGTGCTATTGAGATCCTGCCAGGGCAAAATTGCCAAAGCTGAAGATGTATTCAATGACCCCGAGGGAGATGGAGGAATTTCGAGGGTTTAAAGTCAAGAACTTAGCCAGGAGATTTATCCAGACAGCGAAATCAAGGATGGCCACCCCTGTGCTTTTCAAAGAGAAGAAAGATGGGTCTCTTAGGCCAGAGGTCTCCAACCTTTCTCGGTTGGCGGACTGGAGGGAAAGGGAGGGGGAAGCATTTTACACGAGCACGCACACACAAACAGGGCCGCGAGCACGCGCTACACAAACGGGGCATTGCTACTGTCCGCGTGACACTCGCTAGCACCCTGTTTTCGCCACACGGCACCCCGTTTTCCCCGCACGGCACCCCGTTTTCGCCCCATTTCACCAAAGTGGACTTAAGGAAAGCCTATTACCAAGTGATGACTAAAGGAGGAGATGAATGGAAAACCGCATTTAACTGCCCCCTGGGTTGCTACCAATTTGGAGTGATGCCATTTGGATTACAAGGAGCGCCAGCAGTATTCATGCAGTTAATAAATGAGGTCCTGCATGAGCACCCGTACAAAGGGGTGCTGGTGTACTTGGATAACATTGTAATTTATATCGAGACCATGGAAGACCATGTAAAGCTGGTGAGAGCAGTACTTGACAAGTTGCTTAAAGCCCAGCTGTACGTGAAGTTATCTAAATGCGACTTCCACAAGAACAGCCTAGACTACCTGGGGTATCGCATCTCCAAAGATGGGGTGGAAATGGACCCAGGTGAGGGCAATTCTGAGTGGGGGGGGCCTCGAACCAGAAGGCAGTTAGAGTTTCCTCGGATTTGCGAACTGTTACCAGCAGTTCATCCCCACATTTGCCCAGATGGCATTGGGCCATCTGGGAGAAAGAGGCTTATGCTGTCCGATGGGCCCTTCTGACCTGGAGGCAGTTTTTGGAGGGCAGTAAGATTCCCTTCGAGGTGTGGACGGACCACAAGAACCTGGAGGCATTAAGGACCCCGAGGAAGCTATCCCCTAAGCAGGTCTGATGGGCTCAGTATTTTAACCGCTTCAGTTTCACCCTTCGCTACTTGCCAGGGGGGAAACAGATGCCCTTTCTCGCATTCCCCAGTACAGAAGTGCCTGAGAGGAAGTAGTTAACTCCATCATCCCATCCAGGCAGCTCGCAGCGCCAGCACTTACGAGGCAGCAGAGAACAGCCTCTCTGCAACCAGAGGGAGATTCGTTGACGCAATCGTTCAAAGATGCTTTGGGGGTGGATGAATGGTTCCATGATGTCAAAAGAGGGCTTAGCGTGGAAGGGAAGTAAATTGTACATTCCAGCCAGCCAGAAAACCTTGGTCCTGCAGAGAAGCCATGATGCAAAACCCACAGGGCATTTTGGATTTGTGAAAACCCTTCATTTGGTAAAAAGAGTGTTTTGGTGGCCAAAAATGAAAAAGGACATAGAAGCCTACTGTGTTTCCCCGAAAGTAAGCCCTAGCTTCAGTTTCGGGGGTGGGCCTAATATAAGCCCTACCCCGAAAGTAAGCCCTACTTAAGAGCCTGTGCACCCACCCACCCATTCTGTCTGGTTGCTACTATAGACACGAGGTGAGGGGGGGGAGCTGCCAGTACCGCTGCGACGAGGCGAAGCCGGTGGCGGGGGATCTTACCCACACGCCCCACTTACCAGTACCCTGCCGCAGCCTCTCACACTGCCCCACTGGTTCTGCGGCTGGTTTCAGCCACTTGCGGCACACCACATTGTGTGTCGCACCCAATGCTGCTGCCATGAGGCTTGGCAGATTCCCTCCCCCGATCTGATCCACGCACCCCAATTACCGGTACCTTGCCACAGCCTCTCACGCTGCCCCACTGGTTTGGCCGGTTTCGGCCTCTCGCAGCACAACGTGCCCAATGCTGCTGCCATGAGGCTTGGCAGATTTCCCCATCTGACCGACGCGAGGCCGTAGCCAGGCCTCCCATGCCTACGGTAACCCTAACACCCACTCCCCCCAACACTACCCACAATGCCTAACCCCAACCCTAACCCCCATCCCCCCCAGGGCAACCACAATGCCTAACCCTCAGTGAAATCAAGTTTGACACCCCTGATTTTATGGTGATTTAATTTAGTGGCAGATTCAAAGGGAATATTTTGACCCCTGACAAGATGAGTTAAAAAAAAAAGACCTATTCCGTCGAGTTCAAGAAAGGAATCGTGGAGGACTCTCAGGGCAAAAATCTTACAGCTTTCTGCAAAGAGAACAAGTTGGATCTCCGTATGGTCCAAAAATGACGAGCAGAGTACAATACAGTTTGGTGCTACAAACTGTAAGTTTTGGGAGGCTGCACCAGAAAAGTAGCTGAGGCCCTGATTGGATCTCCATTGTATTTAAACTGCATTTTAAACTGCCCAGAGCTGCTGGGAAGTGCTACAAACTGTAAGTTTTGGGAGGCTGCACCAGAATAGTAGAATTATATAACTAAAAATCAAAAACAGCAGCGGTAGATTCAGGGCAAGTGCGTCTGAGATTCCCTGTATCTAAGAATGTCTGGCTTAGTTCAGTGCAACACTTCTTTTGCATCTATCTTTCGCAGTACCCTTTTCAAACTTGGAAACTGTCCTATCTGTAAACAAATCACTAGTCTACAAGGACAGATTATTTATCTAGGGTCTGTAATCTGTGTTCTTCAGGAAGAAATTAGGTGTCCAGTTCAGCCCCTCTACTCTATTGAGCCTCCGCGCTATCAGCCCCCTCTACCACAAAGATCCTGCAGGAGAAGGGCAGTGTTGACAACCATGGGATACGGCAGGGTGAGAGCTGTGAACCATAAACACAAAGCTTTCGCTGTGTCCCTGCACAACAGATACAGTGCCCTTGCTGACCTTAATAGGGACATTAAGGAGACAGGTAAAGGTAAAGGTATTTGTGATAACTCAAATAAGCAGGGGATTGTGGTCCGAGATGAAGAACTTGTTTTCGACAGGGAGAAGTGCGAATCAGGTATTACACATCAGTCATGCAAGAACAGAAAGGCATCCAAAAAGAGAAGCCACCTTCTGGTAGGTGATTCAATTATCAGCGATGTAAATTTAGGAAAGGACACAGAGGTTTCGAAAGAGGTCAGGTGTCTTCCAGGTGCTACTGCCAGTAGGGACAAGAAGCGTATTTCTAAAATAATCAGGAATGCCAGCAAGGACTGTGATGTGGAGGCTATTGTACATCTTGGCACTAACGATCTTTCCCAAAACGATGTACTCTCTGTGCAGAACGATTTCTAGAGCTTGGGGCAGGAACTTAGAAGAATAGGCTGTAGGCTTACTTTTTCAGAAGTTTTACCAGTGTATAAGGAGCAAAATGGAAAAGGCCAGCATATAGCACAATTCAATATGTGGCTAAAGGAGTGGTGTAAAGGGGAAGGCTTTGGATATATTAGTCACGATGTCTGTAGCTGGACCAATGAAAAAATGTACAAAAGAGATGGTTTGCATCCATCAAAGAAAGGGACTGAGTTACTTGGCAATAAATTCACAGATTTTCTGGAGGAATATTTAAACTAAACAGCGGGGACAGTGAGTTAATTGATACAGAACATCCCTGTCCCCGGCAATCTAAAAATTATAGGGCTATCAGTGCATGTAACATAGATGTGTGTGTGGACAAGAATATCAACCTAGCTGTCAAGCAAAATCAAGCTTCTAATAGCGAGTGCCACACAAAGTGCACTAACCAAATAGGTGGTAAGACAATAGGGGAACTCAGGCACCACACAGGTTAAGTAGAAAGTAAACACAGGGTCAGTCATAAAGGACTCAAATGTCTATACACCAATGCACAGAGTATGAACAGCAAACAGGGTGAACTAGAAATTCAGGTTAATGAGGGCAGATATGATATTGTTGCCATTACGGAAACATGGTGGGATGAAACCCACAAATGGAACACACAGCTAGAGGGATTTAAATTATTTAAAAGAAACAGACCAAATAAAAGAGGAGGCGGAGTTGCTCTCTATATAAGAAATAACTGTATCTCTACAGAAATAGAGCACAACAATGATGAAAACTGTCTTGAATGCATTTGGGTTAATATAAAAGGGGGGGGATGACATTGCCATAGGTGTATACTACAGGCCACCCAACCAAACAGAAGAAATAAATGAACTTTTTGCTAGTCAGCTAACTAAGGTATGTAGGAAGCACATCACAATAGTAATGGGGGACTTTAACTACCCTTACATCAACTGGGAGACAAACTCTGCACCAAGTGGAAGATCAAACAGATTCCTGACAAACCTAGCAGACAACTTTGTCTCCCAAAAAGTAGAGAAGGGAACTAGGGGATTAGCCATTTTGGATCTAATTCTCATTAACAGAGATGAAATGATAGAAGGTGTTGAAGCCATAGGAACCTTGGGAGGAAGTGATCATGCAATATTGGAATTCAACATTATGGAAGCACAAGCAATAGAACACAGTCAAACTAGAGTCTTGGACTTTAAGAGAGCTAATTTCAATAAACTTACAGAGGGCTTGGGAAGGATTCCATGGATGAGAATCCTCAAGGGGAAAACAACTCAAGAGGCTTGGGAAATTTTGAAAAGTGAGATAATAAAAGCCCAGTCTAGCACAATACCAACAAAGAAGAAAAACAACAGCTCTCAAAAGAAACCAGCATGGCTGCATAAAGAACTCTCTGATAAATTGAAAGATAAAAAGGACAAGTATAGAAAGTGGAAAGAGGGGCACATAACTAAATCAGAATATCAGCAAATAGCCCAAGCCTGCAAAGATGAAGTGAGGAAAGCTAAGGCTCAAAATGAACTAAGGCTTGCGACCAAAGTCAAAAATAACAAAAAAAAGCTTCTTTCAACATGTAAAAAACAAGAAAAAAGTGAGGGAAATGATTGGTCCATTAGTGGGTGAAAGTGGCAAGAAGGTGACAACAGGGAGAAAGCAGAACTATTTAACTCCTTTTTTGCACCTGTCTTTACACAAAGGGAAAAAACAGACCAACCTACCAAAAACAGTGCCATAAAAAACAGAATAGAAACACAAGTTAAGATAGGCAAGAAAATGGTAAGTGAGCACCTGTCCAGCCTAGACGAGTTCAAATCACCAGGACCAGATGGATTACACCCCAAGGTTCTCAAGGAACTGACAGATGTGATCTCAGAACCATTGAACCATATTTTTCAAAGATCATGGAGCACTGGGGAACTACCAGAGGACTGGAAAAGATCTGATGTAGTTCCCATCTTCAAAAAAGGAAAAAAAATGGACCCAGGAAATTACAGACCTATCAGCCTGACCTCAATACCTGGGAAGATTCTGGAAAAGATAATCAAACAACGAATCAGCGAACACCTAGAGGCAAACTCTTATCGCATTCTTTGACCAAGTGACAAAATTAGTGGATCAGAGGAATGCTGTGGATATAATTTACTTGGACTTCAGTAAGGCATTTGATAAAGTAGATCACAACCTACTACTCGATAAGATAGAAAAATGTGGGTTAGACAGCATCACCACCAGATGGATTCGTAGCTGGCTGACCAGCCGTACTCAGCGTGTGGTCCTCAATGGAACTGCATCGACATGGAGGGAAGTGAGTAGTGGGGTGCCCCAGGGCTCTGTCCTGGGCTCAGTGCTCTTCAACATATTCATCAATGATTTGGATGAGGGGATAGATGGGGAACTCATCAAATTTGCAGACGACACCAAGCTGGCAGGAATAGCCAACACTCCAGAAGACAGGCTTAAGATACAGGAGAATCTGGACAGATTTGAACACTGGGCACTATCTAACAAAATGAAATTCAATGGTGAAAAAAGTAAGGTTCTACATTTAGGCAAGAAAAACCAAATGTACAGGTATAGTATAGGGGGTACCTTGCTCAATAGCAGTAACTGTGAGAGGGACCTCGGAGTCCTAGTGGACAATCACTTAAATATGAGCCAGCAGTGTACTGCAGCTGCCAAAAAGGCCAACACAGTGCTAGGCTGCATTAACAGAGGGATAGAATCAAGATCACGTGAAGTATTAATACCACTTTACAATGCCTTGGTAAGGCCACCCTTGGAATACTGCATCCAGTTTTGGTCACCATGATGTAAAAAAGATGTTGAGACTCTAGAAAGAGTACAGAGAAGAGCAACAGAGATGATTAGGGGACTGGAGGCTAAAGCATATAAGGACACCCAAAGTCTTATCTGAGTCTGGGCTTCAGGCCAAATTTCCTTTAAGCATAATAAATTGTAGTGCCGTGGTTCGCCACTAGATGTCGTTAACGCCTTCTTCCAGCTTCAAACTTATATTGCAAGCTTTTCAAGTCTCTTTTCTAAAAAAAGTCTCAAAAGCACTTTTAGTCCCCAAATTTCAAGGCTATATATCTATATCGATTCCAAATTAATCCTATAACTTTCTCCATTTTCCCCCAAGCAGTTATTTCGCCGCTTTTTTTTTCCCTCAGGGAATGGGGTAGAAATTCCCTTTCCCTCTCTCATCGGGGAGGATTCTTTGCTTTGGGCGTTTTTTTCCAGGAAAAAGTCTTAAAGTCTTAAAGAGGATAGAGTCTCACCCAGTTTCATCCACGTTGCTCAAAAGTTGTTCATTAGTGCTTATTTCCTTCAATTGTCAGTGCTTATTTCCTTCAATTGTCTTTCCCCCGCCGGTTTGGAGGGCTTCCTCGTATCAAATGGAAGGGCGGCCATCCCTCCGCAATCAACGAGGGTCCCCTCCTTCGTCGCCTCTCTGGGGAAACATTCGACCCTTTTTAGGGTCCCCAGCGGGGCAAAATCGGACGTGGAAGATTCATTCCAATGAATCACACAAATTAGAACTAAATGGTGAGGAGACTGCAGATGAATTACTTACTGGAGCAGACTGTCTACTTTCAGTGTAATCTTCCATTTTCTGCTGCTTCAGTGGCTTGGAAGAACTCTGGGCTGCTGAGTGTGCACGCTGTCTCTTTCTCCTTTTCCCCATTCTTGATAATCCTGGCTTGTAGAGTTGTTAAAATGTAGGTAAAACAATGGTAGCCTCTCCAGTATATATACATTTATAAAAAGTCTTTGACTTTTATATAAAGTCAAACAAGGGTTAAAACAGGTTTAAAAAATAGGTTAAAATGGCTTAAAAGTAGGTTAAATGCAAGGTTAAAAAGTTAAAATTAAAATTAAAAAAAACTTTTACTTTTGGAGGAGCTCTTTACAGCGTTTGCTGCCTGTCGACCATCTTGGCTCCTCCCCCCAACTGTAAGATAGGATATTTGCAAAAATGCCTCCTAAGAAGGAACAGATGGCATTAAAATGTGACTCAGAAGAGCCTAGCACCAAACTCCTTATGGAAGTATTTGAGAAAAGGTTTGCTATGCTACATGACACAATAAAAGAGGTGAACGAAAAATCCAATAAAAAAATTGAATTATTAGTATCAGAGTTAAAACAAACTAAAGATGTTAAAATATGCAGATTAGAATGGATGAGACAGACACAAGGTTAGACCTTCTTAACCAAAATTTACTGTTATTGGATTTGAAACAGAAAGAACTTTTTCTGCACCTCAGAGGAATTCCTGAGCAAATTCACAACTTAAGTGATGTAACTGAAACAGAAATGACTAAATGATGAGAAAGTAGACTTCGCTAAAGAAATAGACAAAATTTACAGAATAAATTCAGTATATGCGGCCAGAAGACAATTGCCAAGAGATGTTATGATCCAATTTATAAGAAAATCTATTCTCTAATACAAAGTTTTATTAGTTTATAATATACAATACAATCAAAATACAAAGTAACTAGCGGAAAATATGGGGAAGGGAAAAGGGAGTAGAGAAGTGAGGTAAGGGAGAAAAAAAGGAGGGGAAAAGGCATTGACTTCCAACTTCCTTTGGTGCAATAGAGTATCAACTTCAAACCTCAACTTTTTACTTTTACAAAATAATATAAACTAGCCATTTCAATAACATCAAATCTATCTAATTGGTAAAGCCCACAATCAAAATTTCATTTTTTTTCCACCTCAAGCACAAAATCTAGAAGCAGTTTCCACGTGGCAATAAAAGTATTCATATTTTTTTCTTTAATCAGTACAGTCAGTTCAGCCATCTCTGCTAGCTCCATCAGCTTTTGTAACCATTCCTCCGTTGTAGGAATCGATGTAGTCTTCCATTTCTGAGCGTAGAGTAATCTTGCTGCTGTCAACATATATATAACATCAAAGTTCCGTATTTTTCCCCCGGGTCTTTGTCCATTAGCCCCAAGAGAAAAGTCTCTGCTCTTCTTTCTATATTTAGTTTAAGAATTTTCTGTATTAACATATGACTCCTACTCCAATATTTTCTTGCTTTATCACACATCCACCATAAACGGTAAAACGTCCCCTCTTTGCCTTTACATTTCCAACATTCATTTGAAATCCCTTTATACATTTTTGATAACTTGTCTGGTGTTAAGTACCAACGGTACATCATCTTGTAAAAGTTTCTTTTAGATTATAATTTAATGTAAATTTTAATCCTTTATGCCACATATTTTCCCATTGTTCAAGCATTATATTATACCCAAAATTCCTTGCCCACTGAATCATACAATCTTTTACTTGTTCATTTTCCAGATTTAAATTCAGTAACATTTTGTAAACTTTAGCAATAATATGTTCATCACTACCGCACAGTAGGCTTTCCAATTCATTTTTAACAAAATTAAACCCATGATTCTTTTTATCTAACTTGAATCTTTCTTTCAATTGCATATATGTAAACCAATGGCAGACATGACCTTCTGATTCTAGCTCCTCCTTGGATTTGAGGGTAGGCTCACCCAGGTTGAAAGATATTATTTTACCATAAGTCCACCAATTTGGCCTCATCACCATCTCTTTTCTAAAAAAGGCTTCTTGTGGGGAAACCCAAAGTGGCATCTTCGTAGAGAACCTTGTTTTATATTTAATCCAAACTCTCAAAATGGCACGCCTGGTAAAATGATTATTAAAATCAACATTTATTTTAACTTTGTCATACCACAGATAGCCATGCCAACCAAACCTTAATTCATGGCCTTCTAGGTACAGTAACCTCTTATTCTGAAGGCTTACCCATTCTTTTAGCCAAACCAAACAAGCATCAAAATATAGTTTCAAATCAGGTAAACCCAAACCGCCTTTCCTTAGCATCTTGTAATAATTTATATCTAATTCTCGTTTCCCCCCCCTGCCATATAAACTTAGAGATATCCCTCTGCCATTGTTTAAACGGAGTTTCAGTTGCAAGTATTGGTAATGTTTGAAACAGGAAGAGCATCTTTGGTAAAACATTCATCTTAATCACAGAAATTCTACCCAATATTGATAAATGCAATTTGTTCCATCTTAATAAATCTTTTTTGATACCATTCCAGAGTGGCACATAGTTATTTGTAAACAAGTTTGTATTTGAATTTGGTAACGTAACCCCCAAATATTTCACCTTTTTCTCAACCCTAAAACCCGACTTTTTAGTCAATATATCACCATCCTATGCAGTCATATTCTTAATCAATATTGATGTTTTCTGCTTATTAATTTTAAAACCGGCCAAGGACCCAAACTCATTTAGTTTCCTCATCAGGTGTTCTATGTTATTTTTTGGGTCTTGCAGAAATATCACCAAATCATCAGCAAAGGCCCTCAATTTATAAACTTCCTTTTTAACATTTATACCTTTTATTTTCTCGTCTTGCCTGATATCTCTATTCAGGACTTCCAGCACCAAGATAAACAACAGTGGAGATAGCGGACATCCTTGTCTTGTACCCTTCTCGGATTTCACATGAGTTAGTTAGATCACCATTAACAACCATTTTTGCTTGCTGTAATGTATAAATAGCTTTAATCCCTTGAATAAAATTCCCCCCAAAGTCCATTTCTTGTAGAACTTTAAACATAAAAACCCAATTTAAGTTGTCAAAGGCCTTCTCAGCATCTAGGAATATTAGAGCTGCCTGTTGTTCATTGTGGTATTGTAGGTATTCAATAATATTCAAAACCATTGTCACGTTATTCCTTAGCTGCCTTTTTGGCAGAAAGCCAGCTTGATCGTGAAAACTTTTTTTAGTCTTTCTGCCAAAATTGCAGCAAATAGTTTATAATCCTTATTTAACAATGAGATTGGTCTGTAATTCTTTATCATCATGGCATCCTGACCCTCTTTCAGAAGTAACATATTAGCTTCTGACCATGTTGGGGGTATTTTCCCCCTTGTAATATAACACTCATTACATCCTTTAATGGCTGAAGTTCATCTTCAAAACATAATATTGACTTGTAAGTCCATCTGGACCAGGAGCTTTACCTAATTTCATTTTTCTTATAGCTTTTGATTGTCGAGCTCCTGCGGGCTCGACATACATACGAGGGGGGGAAAGAGATCAGCTCACAGCACCTCACGCCGTTGCCGCCGAACAGCTGACGGGCAGGGCCCGTTCCGGGCGGCCAGGGGTGTCGACGTGCAGCCACCACCGCCGCCGAACAGCTGGCAGCCAAACAAGAAACCGGGGGCCGGCTGGAAGTGACAAGCAGCCACTGCCGCCGCCGCCGAACAGCCGGCGGTCGACTAAGAGACCGGCGGGCAGCTGGGAGTGGGACGCAGCCGCCGCTACCCAGCCGGAGCGTCGGCCGGAGGTCCAGGGGCCCCGCCAAGCCGGTTTCACTGCGGGCCGCCAAACAGCTGATGGGGGTGTGACGAGGACGCACGCGCAAAGAGTGGCGCCGGCGAGGCGGGCGCCTTTATGGACAACCACAGGATGCTGGCCTGTTCAGGGGGGAAGGGTGGGGCTGGTGAAGGAAGGTATATAGCGCTGGGAGCAAACCACTCCCAGCGCTGACTTTGTTTTGCTGCATCATTAAAGCGACTGTTTCAACGTTCCTGTGTGCTGGTCTCCTCTCATTGTGCAGTTGGTCTGGAGGCGTTGGGGGACTGGTAAGGACGTTGACAGGAAAGTCAGCGCTCACTTTACTTGTGTTACCCTTCTGTTACCCGTATAGAGAATGGCTGAGGGAACGCAAGAGGCCACACCAGTGGCTGAGGACGGTGGGGCGGTGGCTGCTACGGAAGCCACACCTGAGGCTGTTGGGGGAGGGAAGCCCAGCCAGCGGTGCGGCCCAAGGTGCAGGAGGCACAACCAGCGACTCCGGTGAGTGAGGCCCAGGAGGCAGGGGCCCCAGCATCGTCGGGGGAGTGGTGGCACAGCGCAGCCCTCGCCAATCTGGACACAGCCAATGCTCGTACCCCGGGGGCTGCTGGGCCCCTCCTGGGCTGGAGGGAGAGGCGCGTCATGGAAGAGGATGATGGAGACTGGAGCTACTCAACAGCGCCCGGACAGGCCACTATGGGCATCCCACGGGACGGATACGGGGGACTAGGGCTGCAGGACCCTCCGTCACGGCCAAGATGGGAGGTAGGACGTGACTTGGCACCATGGTCTCGAGCAGAGGCACAACCTGCCGGTTTGGGGCCACCGCAGTTCCGGTTGACCAGCCCTCGGTTACGGGTGGATACCCAGGTCGGAGGCCCTGGTCTGAGGGGGGGCGGTGGACCAGGCACGGCCGCGGTGGGACAGTAGGCCAACGGCTGACGCTGGCAGAGACCCTGTTGGGGTGCCAGTCGGACCCATGGGCCCATCAACCCAGCAGCCGGTGGGTACCGGGGCTCAGTGCCCCGCAACAGGGGTAGGTGCCCCACAGGCACCGGGGATGGCATGGGCCCCAGGGCTGCCCTGGTGTCCCCCACCGTTACCAGTCACCTTTGATGGCAACCCAGACCGTCTGGCGATGTACTTACGCCAAGCCGTAATCCACCTGGACCGATACGCTGGATACTACCCGTCCCATTGGGCAATGGTGGCGGCTTTGACGGCAGGGCTGCAGGGTGAGGCAGCGGATTGGGTAGCAGATTTGTACACAGACAACGCCAGGGAGCTGGCTGATGCTACTCTGTTCTTGGAGTACCTGCGGTGCCGCTTTGAGGACATCTCACGTGCACAGCGAGCGGAGGCGGACATTCTGACCATGAAACAATGGGGCCGGCCCGCGGTGGACTATGTTCGGGACTTTAGGCGGGTGGCCGGTAGGTTGCGTTCATGGCGCCTGCTGATCCACCAATTTAGGGCGGGACTGGACCGAGACATACGACAAGCGTGTGTGGTCCAAGGGGTACCAAACAGGCTCCAGGAGTGGTTCCGGGTGGTGGTGGCCCTGGACGCGGGGCTGCAAGAGTTCCGGAGGAAAGGGGAGGAGCCAACGGCGGTACACAGAAGCACAGAAACACCATGAAGTGTTGGACGCGGGACACCGGGGCCGGGGGGCCCTGGCCCATTCCCCCGAACACCCCCTGAGGTGTTTCAGGTGCAACCAACCAGGCCACAGGGTAGCGGAGTGCCCTGTCCCCGTGCCCCGGGGTCTCGCACCGACTCCAGGACGAGCAGGGATCCCCACACCCAGGAAGGAACCGGAAAAACTACGGGCAGTACACCAGGCAGAGGGAGCCAAAACCCCGTGGAGGCGGCAGGAGAAGGAGGAGGCAGCGCCAGGTACCAGATACCGGTTGGTGTCTTACGACAGTGAGGCCGAAACGGCGGAGGACCCTATGGTGAGTGAACCAGTGCCCCCTTTCGCCATCCCCATTGTACTGACAAGTCCACAGACAGGGAAAAGGGGGGACTACCAGGCCCTAATCGACACAGGGTGTACCAGGTGTTTGATCAGTAAGGCGGTGGTGGCAGGGGCAGGGATTAGAGTGGAACGGCTAGCCATACCCATCAAGTTCCAACAGGTGGCCGGGTCTCTCCTTGGGGGGTTCCCGCTACCCACGTTACAGAGCCGGTACGGTTGGAGATGGGGGGTCACTGGGAGGTCCTCCGGTTCATTGTGGTCTCTTCCATGACCGAGGCTGTGATCTTAGGCCTGGCCTGGCTGGATAGGTGGGGCCCTACCATTTGGTGGGAAGGGGGGTTCCGGAGGATGAGGATAGGAGTTGGTCCCAGGCCACCGAGCAGGGAGGGGAAGGAAAAAGGAGAACCAGGGCTGGGTGTAGCGGAGGCAGGACAGGGGGACGTGGAGGAGAAGCCTCCGTATCCGGGCGTTTACGCCGACCTCACTGAGGTATTCAGTGAGCAGGAATGTGACACCTTGCCTCCCCATCGTCCAACCGACTGTGCCATCGACATCATCCCCGGGGCCAAGCTGCCAAAGCCCCGGATGTATGCGATGGCACCACGGGAGATGGAGGAGCTGCGGGACTACATCAACCGGAACCTGGCGAGGGGATTTATCCAACCAGCCCGGTCGCGTATAGCGGCTCCCGTCCTCTTCAAAGAAAAAAAAGATAGCTCGTTGAGATTGTGTGTCGATTTCCGGGGCATCAATGCGGTGTGCGTGGAGCATCTCTACCCCCTGCCGCTCATGAAGGACCTCCTGGCCCACCTGGCGGAGGGGAGGGTGTTCACCAGACGTGAGGCCTATTATAGGGTCCGCATTAAGGAAGGGGACGAGTGGAAAACAACATTCAACTGCCCGTTAGGGAGCTACATGTTCCGAGTAATGGCGTTCGGACTGCAGGGGGCGCCAGCGGTGGTCATGCAGCTCATCAACGAGGTGTTGCATGAACACCTTTACCTGGGGGTGCTGGTCTACCTGGACAATATTTTGATATACACCACCACAATGGAGGAACACGTCTGGTTGGTGAGGCGAGTGTTGACGAAACTCCTGGCAGCACGCCTGTACGTGAAACTCTCGAAATGCAATTTCCACCAGACCCGCTTGGACTATCTGGGGTATAGGATCTCGGGGGCAGGGGTGGAGATGGACCCGAACAAGGTGCAGGCCATGTTGGAATGGCAGGCGCCACGGACTCGGCGGCAACTGCAGAGCTTCCTGGGTTTCGCCAATTTCTACAGGCTGTTCATCCCCTCATTCGCAGCGGTTGCCCTACCCGACAGACTTGCTCCGTACACGACACTCGAAAACGAAGCCACGGCCCGGTCAGCCACTCAATTGGACCATGGCATGCCAGAAGGCCTTTGAGGATCTGAAGGCATTATTCGCCAAGGAACCGGTCCTTCTGCATCCAAACCCCGACATGGCATTCGTGGTGCAGGCTGACGCTAGTGATGTCGCAGTGGGGGCGGTACTACTGCAAAAGAACGAACAGGGGGTGTTGCAACCGTGTGCTTACACGTCACGCAAACTGACAGAGACCGAGAGGGCATGGGCCATCTGGGAGAAGGAGGCCTTTGCCGTGCGATGGCCGCTGGCCACGTGGCAGCATTTCCTAGAGGGGGCACAGGAGGAGTTCAAGGTCTGGACGGACCATAAAAACCTCGAGGCGTTGCAGACGCCAAGGCGCCTATCTCCCAAGCATGTCCGGTGGGCGCTATACTTCCGCCGCTTCCGTTTCCAGCTGAGGTACGTACCAGGCGGGAAGAACTTCCTTGCGGATGCAGTCACGGTTGCCCCAGTATCAAAGCAAGCGGGAGGAGGTCGTATAGGCGGTCATGCCCCCCTACCGACAAGCCGTCGCGTGGGTGGTCCCGCATAGCCTACCGGTTGACCTGGTACAGGAACTGCACAAGGCAACTGAAACGGATACCTGGGTGCGAGAACACCCGGGGCTACTGACGCACAGAGCCGGGCTGGTATGGAAGGGCGACAAGCTGTACATCCCGCAGGCTTTGCGGGAGGGGGTTTTACGACGGTGCCATGACGCGAAGCAAGCAGGGCACTTCGGGTTCCTGAAGACCCTGCACCTAGTGAGAGGGCAATTTTGGTGGCCACACATGAAAGCGGAAGTGGAGACCTATGTTCGGGGTTGCCGTGTGTGTGCCACCACAATACACCAAACGGGAAAGCCGGCAGGGTTGTTACAGTCGGTCGCCGATCCAACCAGACCGTGGGAGGACATCGGGATGGACTTCATTGTGGAGCTGCCGGAGAGTCGTGGTCATACCGTGATCTGGACCGTAATCGACCTCTTCTCCAAGCAAGCTCATTTCCTCCCGTGCAAAGGCCTGCCGTCCGCCCACAAGCTGGCCGGCCTGTTCATCCAGCACATATACCGGCTGCATGGAGTACCCCGACGGATCATTTCCGACCGCGGGGTGCAGTGCACGGCCCACTTTTGGCGAACGTTTGTCCGGTCCATTGGGTCGTCACAGGGTCTCAGTTCGGCATATCACCCCAGCACTAACGGTGCAGCAGAAAGGGCAAATGCCATGGTCGAACGCTACCTCGGGAGTTACGTCTCGTACCAGCAGACCGATTGGGTTGATCTCCTGCCTTTCGCGGAAGTGGCCTATAACAACGCGGTGCACAGCAGCACCGGATTCACCCCCTTCCGGGTGGTGAACAGGCAGGACTTCAGGGGCACCCCCCACCTTGTCAACCCCAGGAGTGGATAACACATATAGGGGGGTGTGGGGCAACATAAAGAAAGCCCTAGGAAAAGCAGAGGCCAGCGTGAAGGCACAAGCCGACAACCATCGAAAGCCTCAGGTCCCCTTCAGGGTGGGGGACCAGGTGTACCTGTCCACTAAGTACCTGAGGTTACGGGTACCGTGCAGGAAGCTGGGGCCAAAATTCCTGGGTCCGTTTACGGTCACCCGGGTCATCAACCCGGTGACTGTCCAACTACACCTATCCCGCCTCCTAGGACGAATCCACCCGGTGTTCCACTGTAGCCTCTTGAAACAGGTGGAGGGGGTTCCCTGTGGCTCCGGAGGAGGGGCATCCGGCCCGCTTGAGAGGGGTCGGTACGAGGTGGAAGAGATCCTGGACTCCCAGGATAACGGGAAAGTTACAATACCTAGTGCGGTGGAAGGGGTATCCCATCACAGAGGCCTCCTGGGTAGGGTGGGCGGATGTACATGCTCCCCGGGCGGCATGCAAGTTCCATCGTCAATGTCCCGGAAAACCGGGAGGGGGCCCAGGTGACCAAACCGTGAATAGGTGCTTACATGTGTCTCCTTGCCTTCCAGGTGGACCACTGGTAGGGGGAGCCGCCTGTCGAGCTCCTGCGGGCTCGACATACATACGAGGGGGGGGAAAGAGATCGGCTCGCAGCACCTCACGCCTTCACCGCCGAACAGCTGACGGGCGGGGCCTGTTCCGGGCGGCCAGGGGTGTCGACGTGCAGCCGCCACCGCCGCCGAACAGCTGGCGGTCGACCAAGAGACCGGCGGGCGGCTGCGAGTGGGACGCAGCCGCCGCTACCGCCGCTAGTCAGCCGGAGCTTCAGCCGGAGGTCCAGGGGCCCCAAGCCGGTTTCACTGCGGGCCGCCAAACAGCTGATGGGGGTGTGACGAGGACGCCGGTTAACGCACGCGCAAAGAGTGGCGCCGGCGAGGCGGGCGCCTTTATGGACAACCGCAGGATGCTGGCCTGTTCAGGGGGGAAGGGTGGGGCTGGTGATGGAAGGTATATAGCGCGCTGGGAGCAAACCACTCCCAGCGCTGACTTTGTTTTGCTGCATCATTAAAGCGACTGTTTCAACATTCCTGTGTGCTGGTCTCCTCCCATTGTGCAGTTGGTCTGGAGGCATTGAGGGACTGGTAAGGACGTTGACACTGATATTTCAAACGTAGTTATTGGGTCATTCATAAATTGTCTCTGGGGCTGTGAAAGTTTCGGCAACTTTTGTCTAAGCAACTATTCATCTATTTTTGACCTATCTAACTCCTGCATCCTATACAGATTAGAATAAAAGTTTTGAAAGGATTTTTTAATCTGGTGGTTGTCAGTTATTACTTTATTACCTTCACAATTTTTTTCAATCATTCTCTTTTCCCTCTCCTTTCTTAGTCTATATGCCAACCATCTCCCTGGTTTATTTGCAAACTCAAAATGTCTTTGCTTCACATAACTCAATTTTGTTTCTATTTCTTGGACTGTTAACGTAGACAGTTGTTGGCGTAGTAAGTTAATTTGGTACAGAATTTTAGGGTCCATAGGTGACTTTTGCAGTTCGATGTCTTTCTGTCTGATTGCATCGAGTATCTTCCGGGTCCTTTCCAAAGATGTTTTCTTCTCTAACCGATTGTATTGTATAAAATAGCCCCTCACAACTGCCTTACTAGCCTCCCAAACCGTTACTAGATCTGTCCCTTTACCTAAATTATCAAAATATTCATGTAATTTCTTTTTACATTCCTTTACAGTTGTCTCCTTTTGTAAAATAATAATAATAATAATAATAATAATAATAATAATAATAATAATAATAATAATAATAATAATAATAATAATAATAATAATAAATAATAATAATAATAATAATAATAATAAAAAAGTTGGAAGGGACCTTGGAGGTCATCTAGTCCAACCCCCTGCTCAGGCAGGAAACCCTATACCATTTCGGACAAATGGCTGTCCAGTCTCTTCTCAAAAACTTCCAGTGTTGGAGCATTCACTGCTTCTGGAGGCAGGTTGTTCCACTGGTTAATTGTTCTAACTGTCAGGAAGTTTCTCCTTAGTTCTAGGTTGCTTCTCTCCTTGATTAGTTTCCATCTGTTGCTTCTTGTCCTGCCTTCAGGCGCTTTGGAAAATAGCTTGACTCCCTCTTCTTTGTGGCAGCTCCCGAGATATTGGAACACTGCTATCATGTCCCCCCTCGTCCTTCTCTTCATTAAACTAGACATACCCAATTCCAGCAGCCGTTCCTTATAGATTCATTCAATCTCCATCTATAACTCAAACTCTTTTTTCTGAGGACCAAAACAACTGGGTTATGATCAGAAAAGGATTTAGGTAGGATATCTACTTTCAAAATTCTATTTGCTAAGTTTTTAGAGGTCCATATCATATCGATCCTTGAGAAAGATTTGTGCCTTTCTGAAGAAAAGGTATATTCTCTTGCGGAGCCATTTTTATGCCTCCATGAGTCTATTAGCGTTAAATTGTCCATCATTTCAAAAAATGACTTTGGTAGTTTGCCCTGGGATGGTTTGATCCCTTTGGTAGATGTTCTATTCCAAAGTGGTGAAATCACTCCATTCCAATCCCCAAGCATAAGGCAATTTTCATATGAAAAAGGCAAGAGTTGGTCCATAAGATACTCAAAAAAATTGCTTTTCCCCTCATTTGGCACATATAGTCCAATCACTATTGATTTTATTCCATTAAATTCAATTTCCACAATTACAAATCTACCGTATTTATCTGATAAAAGTAACCTAGGTTTAAATTGGGGTTTTATATATAAAACCACTCCATTTATCTTCCCCCCCCCAGTAAATACAAATTCCTCCCCATGTCTTTTATTTATTAGGTATTTGTCATCTTGTTTTTTAATATGTGTTTCTTGAAGACAAGATTATATCAGCATTAAGTTTTCTCAAATAATGAAATACTTTTTTATGTTTAGATGGGGCATTAGCCCCGTTGATATTCCATGCAATAAGTTTACTTTCCATCTTTAAATGAAACATCAGATTCCTGTATAGACACCTCAGTCATCTCTTCTTCAATGTCCATTTTTCGAAGCTGGTCTGCTTTCGAAGACTTATCCATCTCCATCTTCATCACCTAGTTCTGAAATTAATTTATGTCTGCTCAAAAACTCCTTGGCTTTATCTATGGAGTTCAGTCAAAATCTTTGTTCCCGGTTTGTGTCACCCCCTCAAGCTTATCCCAACGAAAGGGATTTTTTCTCATCTTCAGAATATCTGTAAGGAATGAATAGGCTTTCCTTTTTCGCAAAATTCTTACGGGAATTTCCTTCAAAATAATTATGTCTACATTTTCCATTTGTAATTTCGCTTTGAAATGACAATTCAGAATGCGGTCTCTTGTTGTTTTTCTCACAAAGTGAACCAAAACATCCCTTGGCAATTTTCTCATAGCAGCAAATCTTGAATTCAATCGATACACTTTATGTCAACTTTAGAATGAGCATGGTTGCAGCCATCTTTTTCCTTCTCATTCCTAGTTGCCACATAGCACGGAGGGAGGGGGTTTGCCAGGTGTTGCGCTAGACAAAACAGACTTTCTCTCTCAGACTTTCTCTCATGGAAACCAAGGTCATCGGCTGCTCCCGAGACTGCACGCTGGGCGTTTCATGAAAAGCCCGCCAACAAGCTGAGTGGGGAAACGCAGTTCCTTGCATAGTTCTGGGGGTGGGATTTCTTAACCTTGCATTGGGGATTTTTTTTATTTTTTTTGTAACAAGTTTTATTAATTTTTTCATTTTTTAGGACAGAGTGCTTAGGAAACAACGTGGAGATGGGGTAATCAATTATCCAAAGTCAAAATCATACATATACAGGTCAGATTAACTCCTTAAAGATTCCCTCTCTATTTCCCTCCATCAATATAACATATTCAAATTAATACATTTCTGAATAAAATTCAATCAATCCATAAAATTTTATCAATAACATTTTACCTATACAAGTCCAAATCCTGTTTTTAAGCTTTACTAAATTCCAATTACCATATTCCAATTTAGCCTTAATTAAGCATATTATTTACACTTCGGGTATCCCTAATTTCCCTCATTACATAACATAATAATTATAATGTCTAAAATAAGCATCTTATTTCAACAGTTACCTTCTTACATTTCCAAAATATATTCTAAATCTTATTCTAATACATCTTCATTTACTAGTACCATATCTTCCATTGTCACAATCCATTTCCTTGTTTTCATCCATTACAAAATGGTTATCATACCTAAAATAAACATTATCCCAAAAAATACCTTCTTACCCTATTTCAAACATATATTCTATTTCTTGTCTTAATAGCTCCTCATTTAAAACCTTTTTCATTTCACCATTCCAAACTATAATCTAACCAATAATTTCATCTGTTATAAATCTAAATCCTAAACATTAAATCAGTCCAAAAACCTTTTACTTTTCATCTCAGTTAGTGTTAATTCAGTCCATATCTCTAAAAGACCTTTTTTTGCCCATCAAGTAAAGATTTAAATCCCATTTTTAAATCTAACTCTGGCTTTTTGTGCCAGGCAGGCTTCCACAAGAGGGCCTCTATATCAACAAATCTCAGTATTTTATTAGACATGTTTATCATCAATTCAATCTGGTCGTACTTCTGTTCTCCTTCTTCTGCTATCATCTGAATAGCGTAGTCAATTTTGTCCAGTATTATAGTTGTTAGTTGGTTGTCCAAGTTGTCAGTTCTGATACTCAGTAGATTGTACATAGGATTGAGTAAAATCCTCTTTGGTAGTGATAGATTCCTCTTCTGTTGTTTTTTGACTTGTAAAATAATCAATTGAAGTGTGGAAATCAGTTTGAAATTTTGGGGCAGAGGCTTTTTCATAGTTACGTTGTGAATAAGATTCCTCCATCTCATCATGTTGTACGTAATGTTGAACACAGGCCTCTTTGCTGTTGATCTGTTCCTCAGTTTGTAGTTCTGAGAAATCATCTTTAGTTTTCATCCTAAAGTTCATTTGCTCAGTAAGTTCCATTTTTTTTTCCAATATAAGATTGTAGTCAAGCTGTGGGTAAGATTCCTCCATTTCCATGATGAAATAATCTTTTAGTCTTTTAGTGGAGGCTCAAAGCAGTATTTAATAACAATCAGCCCATATCCACCTCCACACAGCTCTTTCAAGTTCTTTATCTTTTCCCTTTTATGATAATTTGAAGGTCAAACCCAACCTCAATATCGAAGAGAAAGTACAATTGTAATGTCAACTTTCGCCACAAGATGTCCTCAGTAGACTATAAAATCTTTTTCCAGATATCTAAGGTTTTATCCAGTTAAAAGAGTAAAAGCAGTAAAAAAAAAAAACAATATTGCCCAGTTTAATAGGTAAATAGAATAATAAAATTCAATAGAAGAAATTTTTCGGGACCCCAGAGTATCCCAAAAAAATAGAAATAGTCAATAAAAATTAATTTATAGTTTCTATTATCCAAAGCTTGTTTCCCAAGTAAGCAAACGCTGCTGTGTCAAATTGGGGAAATAATTCCAAAGGTTTTTCACAGGGAGATAGGGTAAAGAGAGGAAAGGAAAGGTCTCACCCGGATCTTCCATGGTGGTTCTTTAACACTTAGATGTTATTTTGACTTCGGCTGGTGCAGCTAAGTAATCACCCATGTTAATGGCCGATCTTTTCCCCATCGGCCCAAAGGAGCTGTCTCGGACCGCGGAAGGTGCTGCCGCACCCTCCGCCATCAACGAGAGTCCTCCTCAGCGGTGGTCGCCCCTCCAGGGTGACTTTCGACCCTGTCCAGGGTCTACCGGCGGAGGGAAACCGGCCGGCGAAAAGACTCTCCGCACGACCGCCAGCGCCGCGAACCGGAAGTCGCATTGGGGAATTGTTATGCATCTCTTCAGACTTGGTTTCACTTTTGAAGTACCAATACTCTGTATCAATAAACATGTTCTTTGAGGAATTTGCAAGCCTTGGAGTTCTGCTTTGTCTCTGTCGATCGGAACCATGACATTAAACCAAGTCTCATAAAACTTTGTTTCTCAGGGTGCTGGGCCCCGGCCGCCTACCCACTCACTTTTGGGAGAGCGGTAAAGATCGGGTGAAAACTCGAGATGGAGGAGAAAGTTGAAACTGTTGCTAGCGGCAATGGGACTCAGGCTGTCGGAGCGCAGGCTGACGCTCCAGCCACCGAGGAGGGGCAGGGGCTCGGCCGAAAACCAGGTTGATTCAGCCTGGGAAACTGGTACCACCGGAAGGAGCTACAGCCTTAGCGGACCTCTTCCAAGCCGAGGCTGCCCCTCAGTGCAGGAGCGCTCCTGTAACCGCTGGAGAGGAGCTTTTATTGCTACCGTCCCAGGGTTCTTTGTCTGAGGATGGAAAGAAAGGAAAGGGCTCGATAGGATGGGACGACTCCGGAGAATGGAGATTTCAGTCAGCAGTCCACAGCCCCTGCATCATTCGAGGTTTCCCTAATCTGTTACGTGTTACCGTATGGCAGTGGCGCTAGACATCGAATTGGATTGTCCCAAAAAGTCAAACACCAACAAAGTCATGCCACCGCGCGGCCAAGGGAAACGCCTCTATGGCCGACGTCCCCAAGCCTCTGCAGCCACCAACATCTCCCGAGTACCAGCCAGGGCTTCCATCAAGTGCTACCGGTGCGGTCAGATGGGTCATCAAGCTGTGGAGTGCCCTGCTCCTCACCCTCAACCTAGGAGCATGTCAGTTGCTGCTGCAAAACCGCAGAGGGCTCCCAGAGGGGGGAGAGAAAGAACCAACTGGGCACGCCAAGGTCCGGATGTCGAAAACTCCCCTCCCGCCGAGCTCAAAGCCAAGCCCCAAGCCGAGGTGCAACAGATGCCAAAACCGTATGACAGCGACAAAAAAGGCGAGGAAGACCCCATGGTGAGTCAACCCATTCCCCCCTTTGCCATTCCTGCCAGAATAGTAGCGCCCCAAACCGGAGCTCACATGAACTTGAGCGTCCTAATAGACTCGGGGTTCTCTCGATGCCTAATAAATCTTCCCACTGTACTGAAACTGGGCATCCGAGCCAAGCTATTGTCTCTGTCATGCCTCCGTCCGAGCCTGAATCCGAGGAGGACATGGAGTTGGAGCAGGACTCTGTTGAGGCCCAGGAGGGGGTGTCTGTGCCTTCAGAGGACTGTGGGGAGGAGCAGGCTGAGGCAGGCCAGGGCCCTTCAGGTTTGGAACAGGGGAGGCAGAGTTCAGGCGAGGAGCAAGGCCCCCCCGCCTGATCCTAGAGCAAGGAGAGCAGAGGAGGGAACAACGTAGGCAGGCTCAATTGCTCGGGAGGAGAGCGTCCCGTCCCACTCCACAAGGCACACCTGGGGATTAAGATTTAAGGAGACGCTGTAGGGTGGGGCATTTGCCGGGAACAAACGTGGTATCTTGGGACAGTTGTGAATTGTGCTCTTGTCTTTGTGTAACCTGGACACCTTGAATACCGAACCGGCTGGTTTCCTGCTTTACGATCACAGACTGCATTTCTGAGTCTCTCCTTGCAGACTGCAGGCAAGCTGAGATTTAAAAGGACTCATTACATTTCTGTTTTGTTTTCTTGTTATCTGTCTGGCCTTGAGGACATTGTATACTTCTCCGGCTGTATTGAAATTGCCTTTAGCCAGAAGCAGCTGAAAGGAACGTGTGTGTGTGCTTTGGTTGAAGGCTTACCAGCATATGTGGGAGCTTTTGGGGAACATTGGCAGTTATTAAAGGACTGTTTCTCTTGCCAGCCAACTGCTTTGCCTCCGTGCGGGGCCCTGGGTCATCACAGCCTCGTCCCATGGGGTTTGAACAGGCCGACAGGTCTCTCATCGGAGGTGCTCCTGCCTCACACCTAACCGAGCCCGTATGGTTAGAAATGGGTCGGCATTGGGAAATCATCCATTTTGTGGTGGTCCCGAAGATGACTGAAGCAGTAACTTTGGGGCTAGCGTGGCTTGACAAATGGCATCCTCACATCTGGTGGGAGGAGGGAATGCGCAAGTTGAGACTAGGCACGGGACCATCCCCACCTGAAACTGATGATAAAGAAAAGACACTGGCCATCTGCGAAACTCATGGAAGTCCCGTGAGATCCTAAAAACTGTAGCCCAAAAATTGCCGGGAATTCAACTGGTCCCTACTGAGTACCGATATTTGGCAGAAGCCTTTATCGAAAAGGAATGTGACGTCCTCCCCCCACACCGGGCTACGGACTGTGCTATTGAAATTCTGCCCAGTGCCAAACTCCCCAAACCAAGGATGTACTCTATGACACCCAAACAGATGAAAGAACTAAGAGTACATTGATAATAATTTAACTAGGGGTTTCATTGAGCCAGCCACATCACCCGTGGCCGCTCCCGTGCTTTTCAAGGAAAAGAAAGATGGCTCTCTTAGATTATGCGTGGATTTTAAATCTCTCAACGCTGTCAGTATGGAAAATACGTACCCCCTCCCCCTGATGAAAGACATGTTTAGCCCACCTGGCAAAAGGATTTTTTTTTACCAAGCTGGATTTAAGAAACCTTATTATTGGATCCGGATTAGGGAGGGGAATGAATGGAAAACCGCCTTTAATTGCCCTTTGGGGAGTTTCCAATTTAAAGTGATGCCTTTTGGACTGCAAGGGGCCCCTGCCCAGCTGATATTGGGGGCAGGAGCCAAGATGGTGGACAGGCAGCAAAGGCTGTAAAGAGCTCCTCCAAAAGTAAAAGCTTTCTTTTCTTTTATTTTTATCTTAACTTTTAAACTCCTTTTAACACTGCATTTTTAACCTACCCATTTTTAACCTATTTTTAACCCATTTTTAACCTATTTTTAAATCTGTTTTAACCCTTGTTTGACTTTTTATAATAGTCAAAGACTTTTTATAAAGGATATATACTGGAGAGGCTACCATTGTTTTACCTACATTTTAACAACTCTACAAGCCAGGATTACCAAGAATGGGGAAAAGGAGAAAGAGACAGCGTGTTCACTCGGCAGCACAGAGTTCTTCCAAGCCACTGAAGCAACAGAAAATGGAAGATTTCGCTGCAAATAGACAGCCTGCTCCAGTAAGTAACTCATCTGTATGTGACTCATTGGAATGGGATTTACAAACTGAACTTGAAAGCAAACAGCATATAGAACTTTCTGTTTCTCTCACAGAAAATAGCTCCCCTCCCTGGAATTCAGCACCTGCTTTTCCTGCATAGGATGGGATAGTAACAAACTTAGTAAGGGAGAATGAAACAGATCTCCTTTCCAGACAATGTTTGCTCACAGCTCAACCTGTAAATTCAATCTACGAACTTTTATCAATTGTCATAAATAAGGTTGACTGCTTGAAAGAGTCTTTTGCAAAGTTTATCAGCAGTCAAACAAACATTGCAGAAGGACCCAGGAGAACACATAATGATAGACATGGGATGGCTAATGCAGAAATGGAAACTAGAATAGGCCCCTCTCTCCCTTCTATAAACGAGAGAGGAAAGAATATCCACAAAGAAAACAACTCAATCAGATAGTTCTAGAGGTGACCATTATAACCTCAGTTTACAGACCAACCAGGTTACCTTGCAAATCTATCATAACAGAAGGAATAGAGGACGTTGGAGTGATAGAAAAGCTGTTAGGCAGTCTCTGAGCCAGCTGCTCCGCTGCGAGTACATGCAGATTGATTTATTACATGCAGAGTGGCTGCCCGCAAAAAGGCAATGTATGCGGATTTTGCTATCCTTCAAGCAGTCCATAATTCCCTCAATGCTTCTTAGAATGAAGCACTTCCTGAGCACTTTTTCAATATTTCCAATACGTGTTTTCCGCTCAGGGAACCTGCGCCCACTCCTGGTTCAGTCTCTCCATGAGGGAACTATTGCTTTAAATCCAAGCGGCAACAGACCTCATACTGATAAGTTTGAAACACGGGCAGCTGAATCAACCTTGAGAAAACAGAGAAGTGATCCACAAACAGTTACCCACAGTCACTGATTCTGCTGAGGGCGTGCCAGAAATGTTGATAGACCTTAACGATATATTGCCAGAACCTGAGCAAGCTAATTATACACAGAGACTGGATGATTTAGAAGAAGCATTGACAATAACTACTCAATCTAATGCATCAAATGACAATTGTCATAACTGTCCTCCAACGGGTGCCCCTGTGGAGAAGTTGAACTGACTATATGAAGGCCAGTGCAAGAAAAACACTTTAAACATCATGTCATGGAATGTAGCCGGGTGGTATCGTTTCAGAGGCCTTAATCACTCTGATCCTCTGAAAGGTAAGGATATTATATTAGTGCAAGAGACTTGGACTACTGATGATCTCCTGCTTAATGGCTTTTATTCATATAAGCTGGAAGCAAGGCCAGGCAGAGGCCCAGGGAAACTGAAAGGAGGGCTGGGTATATTTATTTCTACCAACTTGAGAGCAGAGTCCACACTTATTACCCCTTTAAACCATTCAGCTATGGCCCTTCTCCTTAAGTGGGACTCAGTCCTGTTTTTGATAATTAATGTTTATCTCCCTCCTTCACTAAGAAAAGCTGAAACCACTGCTGTACGGCTGGAGCTGGAACACTACGTTAATAAACAACTCATGGAACACCCAAATGCCAGGGTCCTACTAGGGGGAGACTTTAATGCCAGATTGGGACCAGATGATTATACATTATTCATGAAACATCATCAATACCCACCATCGGAGGTCCCTATACAAACCAACGCCCCCCTCATACGACTCTCTAAAGACATTAGAGCTAATTATGCTGGCCTCTGTCTTGCCAAGTTGGCAAATAAATTTAACTTCTTCATATCTAACGGCTCATGGCCTGGTGACTATCCTGGCGAGTTTACATTCATGGCAGGGTCCAAAACTAGCACCACTGACTACATCTTAACTTCTATGGACTTAGTACATTACATAGAAATTTTTGAAGTCCTGCCTTACCTAAAAAGTGATCATCTTCCTCTGTGTATATACATGAAGCCCTTTATCAGGCAGATACCCTCCAAGGACCATTTTATCCCTGCAATCTCTACACCCGGCCTAACAAGATGTCGGGTCAAATGGACCCAACAACTTGATCAGAAGGTAAGGAGAGCCTTAACAGAGGATAATTTTCAAAAAATCCGTGCAGCCAACCCGACTCAAGATTTATTAGAACTATATAAAAGTTTAGTTTATAAGCTACAACTATTATTAGCACATGACCGAAATTTCTCAGCTAAGAGGTCCTGTACCACCTCCAAACCATGGTTTGATAAGGATTGCATAGAAGCCAAGCAAGCCCTTAACTCGGCATACAAGGAGTACAAAAGCGAGACTGGATATGGCAATAAAGCAATTCTTAAACAGTTACTTACACTTAAAAAACAATTCAAGCAACTGATTGCATTCAAGAAGAGACAAGACACAAGGTCTTCCTGGGAACAACTCATCATGGCAGCAAAGGAAAAGAACTCTTCTTTATTTTGGCGTCTAATAGCTTGCCACTCTGAAACAATCTATACCCCATTAGACTGTCATATATCTCCTATAACCTGGGAACTCCATTTTCGGAGAATGTATGAAGACCCCTCCAGCAAGAGTACAAGGTCTATAATGAAGGATTTACCTGAGTGGCCTCCAGTTTCAGAGTCTGAAATCAAATCCCTCATTGGCCAACTCAGGATCGGGAAGGCTCCAGGAGCTGACTTCATTTCGGCCGAATTACTAAAGAATAATATGGAGTGGTGGATACCCGTCCTGGCAGCGCTATTCACCTATATTGACTCCACCGGCCATGTCCCAGAGGATTGGGGCTTGGCAATTGTGGTCCCAATTTATAAAAAGGGAGACAACCCTGCCAACTACAGACCAATAAGTCTGCTAAATATAATCAGCAAACTCTATGCCAAACACCTTCAAGATAAATTAAAGGAGTGGCTGGACCTTGAGAACCTGATTGCTGAAGAACAAGCCGGGTTTAGAGAGGGGAGAGGCACCATAGATCAGTGCTTAGTTCTTCATCATTTGATTGAAAAATATGCATCAGATAGACCTGTATCATTATACGCTGCCTTTATAGATCTTAAGGCAGCTTTTGACACGGTTACAAGGACTAAGCTATGGGAGAAGCTGGGAAAAGCTGGAAGCTGCCTCAATTGATCACAGACTCCTCCATCTGTTACGTGCCTTACATACCAAAACATCCCTCAAGGTGAGGTGTAATATGCAAGGGTCTCTCTCGAGGTCAGTTGAAACTCAAAAGGGGGTTAAACAGGGGTGCATTTTGGCCCCCTTGCTCTTCAATTTTTACATAAATGATATGGTAAATTAGTTAAATAATCCAAATTACCACCCCCAAAAATAGGTGACCGAAGCATTGCTCTACTGCTCTATGCAGATGACGCTGTGATTCTCTCCAGGACTCCAGTTGGCCTCAAAAGAGCCTTGCGAGCCCTTGTCCAGTATTGCAAATATAATAAACTGGACATAAATTATGAGAAAACAAAGGTTATGGCTTTTGCAAAAAGGCCAAAACGGTACTCATGGTATTTAAATAGCCACAAAATAGAGCAGGTAACCACCTTTAAGTACCTAGGGGTGGTCATCCATGCCACTGGCTCACAAAAAGCCCATGGAGAATACGCGGCTGCCTCTGGCCAACGATCAGCGAATGCCATTAAATTTTTTCGCACAAAGAGAGGACACTATGTTCCAGCTGCAATTAAGCTCTTTCTGGCCAAGTCGCTAGCACAGCTTCTCTACGGGACCTTGCTCGGACCCTCAGCTTCGTGTTTTACACCACTGGAAAGAGTTCAATCCAAATTTATCAGAACAATTCTCCAGATGCCGCGCTGTGTCCCAAATGCACTTCTGCGCCTGGAGACAGGATTGATAAAAGTCAAAGCAAGAATCTGTATAGCTTCCTTAAACATCTGGCTAAGGCTTAATTGCTTTCCGCAAGGCCTTGCTCTATTAATTCTACAAGATAAATTTTCCTCTTCATGGATCAAGGCAGTCGAGTCCAACCTTGCCAAACTAGGCTTGTCAGCCTCAATTCTCAAATTGGACTACGACCAAGCAAAACAAACCTTGCGTCAAAAGGTAGAGGACATTGAGAGGCAAGCGGACTTAGGTATAGCTCTGCTGTTTCTGGCTCCAGACTCTATTAGATACGTGGTTACACCTGCCAGGTATCTTAGTCAGTTGGAGTCAGTAAACCACCGGAAAGCATTCTCACTTGCACGGTGCCATGCGTTTCCATCGGCCGTCCTGTACGGCAAGTATAAAAAGACACCACTGTCTGAAAGACTCTGCTCCTGTGGCTCAGGAGAGGTGGAGACCATTGGACACATACTTCTTCGATGTTCCTTCTACAGAGCCATTCGGAAAAACCACATCCTCCCCATAATTGATAGGTATCCTGGTCATTCGGAAAGTATTTATCTCCAGTGGCTGCTTAAGGATGAGCAGGCAGTGATCACGGCGCAGGTGGCTAGATTCTGTGCAGCAGCATTGGGAATTCGCCAGAAACATAATTAATCATTTTAGAACTTTTTAATAATCTTTTATAATTGATTTTATTACGTGTTTTATCCAGTTTTAGATTATACTCAATGTATTTTTATTGTCAGGTCAGTATGATTCAGTTTTTCTGAAGCTAGCTTGTTTTTGATATACTGTCTGTAAAACTAGGCAGACCTTGGTCGCCCATTGATTGCATCATTGACTGTGATGTATTGATATGTCCACTTGTGATGGTTCTGTTTAGTTTTGTTTTATTTGGATGTTTGATTTATGTGTGGCCTTTGGCTGTAATAATAATAAATTGATTGATTGATTACCAAGCTGGATTTAAGAAACCTTATTATTGGATCCGGATTAAGCAGGGGAATGAATGGAAAACCGCCTTTAATTGCCCTTTGGGGAGTTTCCAATTTAAAGTGATGCCTTTTGGACTGCAAGGGGCCCCTGCTGTATTTATACAATTGATAAATCAAGTGCTCCATGATCATTTATACAAAGAGGTTTTAGTTTATCTTGATGACATCCTTATCTACACTGAAACCATAGATGAGCACATCAAATTAGTCCGTGATGTATTGAAAAAACTGTTGAAAGCCAAACTGTATGCAAAACTTTAAAAATGCGAATTTCACCAGGCACGCATCGACTACCTGGGATATCGGAGTTCGAATGAGGGAGTAGAAATGGATCCTGCCAAAGTCAAAGCAGTTTTGGAATGGCAACCCCCACGCACCCGTAAGTAGCTTCAAAGCTTTCTAGGGTTTGCCAACTTTTTATCATCAATTTATCCTTCTTTTGCACGGATAGCCATGCCAATCACTGACTTACTCAAAACAGGCAAAGGGGGGGGGGAAACCCCGACCTTGTCAGCCGTTGCAATGGTCATTAGAATGCCAGGCGGCATTCGAAAACCTAAAGAGACTTTGCAGCTGAACCGATCCTTAAACACCCTGACCCCGGGCAGCAATTCATCATTGAAGCTGATGCAAACGACGTGGCCGTGGGTGCTTTCTGTTACAAAAAAATCACAGGGGAGAATTACAACCTTGTGCTTACACTTACCGGAAATTAACTGAGACCGAGAGGAGGTGGGCGGTTTGGGAGAAAGAGGCTTTTGCAGTTCGTTGGGCGTTGCTGACATGACGTCATTTCTTGGAAGGGGGGGAATTACCTTTTGAGGTGTGGACTGATCACAAAAACTTAGAGGATCTCAAAACCCCTCGTAAATTATCCCCCAGGCAAGTTTGATGGGCTCAATACATCAACTGTTTTAGTTTCACCTTAAAATATATTCCTGGGGGCAAGAACTTCCCGGCGGATGCCTTGTCCAAAATGCCCCAGTTCAAAAGCAACAGAGAGGAAGTGATTAACTCCATTATTCCTTTGCCGCAGTCTGCATCCCAAATAACAACCAGATCACACACAGAGAGACCCCCTGCGGGTCCTGACGATCGATCGTTAAAGGAACTAAAGGAGAAGTTAGAGACTGATGCCTGGTTCAAAGATAACAGGTCTATATTGACTTTAAGAGTGGGATTAGCTTCGAAAGGTTCTAAGTTATACCTCCCAGAAAGCCTCAGACTCCAGGTGTTGCAACGGAGTCATGATGCTAAGCAAGCGGGTCACTTTGGATTTTTAAAAACATTGCATCTAGTGCGGAGGCAATTCTGGTGGCCGAAAATGAAAAAAGACATTGAGTGTTATGTAAAAAGTTGTGCCACTTGTGCTACCATGAAGAAACGTCCTGGAAAACCGCCAGGTTTATTGTAGCAAGTGGGCGACCCCTCTCAGCCTTGGGAGGAGATAGCCATGGATTTTATAGTAGAGTTACCTGACAGTAAGGGAAACACTGTGATATGGACTGTGATTGATTTATTTTCCAAACAGGCACATTTCATCGCTTGCTCGGGACTTCCTTCTGCCCAGAAACTAACCAAACTGTTTTTGCAGCACATATACCGGCTCCATGGTGCCCCAAAGCGGATTATCTCTGACAGGGGGGAGCAGTTTACTGCCAAGGTTTGGAGGGAATTTGGGTCCTCCCAGGGGCTTTAATCTCCTTTTCGTCCGAATACTAATGGTGTCGCTCAAAAAGCTAACACAATAGTGGAACAGTATCTCAGATGTTATGTGAATTACCTGCAGTCGAATTGGGCTGACCTTTTACCTTTTGCATAGGTAGCCTACAATAATACTGTGCACAGTAGTACTGGTCTCACCCCATTCAAAATAGTGATGGGTAGAGATTTTGTGCCCATGCCTGAGTTCCCACAGGAGCCACCTACTTCCCAAACCTTGGACCAATGGGTGACATCTTTCCAGGGGGTTTGGGTGAACGTGAAGAAAGCATTGACCAAAGCTACAAAGGTTTACAAGGAGCAAGCAGACAAACAACGTTCCCCTCAAAACCCTTTTTATGTTGGGCAATTAGTTTATCTTTCAACGAAATATCTACGGTTAAAATTGCCTAGCAAGAAATTCCTTGGTCCTTTTCCCATTGTCAGGATCATAAACCCTGCGACGGTGGAGTTAAAGCTTCCGTGATTGTTGGGGACAATCCATCCTGTGTTTCATTGCAGTCTTTTCAAGCCAGTGTCAGAATCCACCTTAAGACCCATTCCGAAAAAGTCGCCTGGCCCAGTGGTGGTGGAGGGAGAGACACATTATGAGATTAAACGTATTCTGGACTCTAGGTTGCACAAGGGAAAGCTACAATACCTTGTCCAGTGGAAAGGTTACCCCCTTTCAGAGGCTACATGGGTGAAATGTACGAATGTGAAGGCGGATAGGTTAATAAAGAAATTTTATGATAAGTACCCTCACAAGCCCCGAGGGGATGGATAACCTGATTTCTGATTCCCCTGCAGGAGACTCTTTCTGAAGAGAAGCCGACTGTCAACTTTAGAATGAGCATGGTTGCAGCCATCTTTTTCCTTCTCATTCTTTTTTGCCACATAGCACGGAGGGAGGGGGTTTGCCAGGTGTTGCGCTAGACAAAACAGACTTTCTCTCTCGGACTTTCTCTCATGGGAACCAAGGTCATCGGCTGCTCCTGAGACTGCAGGCTGGGCGTTTCATGAAAAGCCCGCCAACAAGCTGAGTGGGGAAACGTAGTTGCTTGCATAGTTTTGGGGATGGGATTTCTTAACTTTGTATTGGGGAATTGTTATGCATCTCTTCAGACTTGGTTTCACTTTTGAAGTACCGATACTCTGTATCAATAAACATGTTCTTTGATGAATTTGCAAGCCTCGGAGTTCTGCTTTATTTGTCTCTGTCGATCGGAACCATGACATTTTGTCTATATCGGGGTCGAGACTTTTTTCGTCACAATCTATTAATGCAGCCAAAGCTTTAAACATCCTTGCTCTGATATCCTCTCCAGGTTGTTCAGGAATTGCTCGGAATCTTAATTGAAATTCCTTAGCATGAATTTCCAGGACAATTATCTCATTTGCTTCAGTTTCCAAAAGAATACCTTGTTTACCAACTTTGTCTTCTAAAAATTCAGCCCTGGCCTTCACCCGCTCCATATCTCCTCTCAAACCTTGTATCTCATCACGAAGTTCCTTTACCAACGTATCAATTTTTGATTCAAGCTTAGTTCCCATTGCCTGTATAGCTTCATGTGTTTTGGCTGTATATTCATCCATAAAAGATCTAAAAGGTTCCACATCTTCTGTTCTTTTGCGGGTCGCCATCATTCTACGGTCTTTGGCTCCCTCATGTGGTCAAACAGTACCACTACAATAAGAAGTGTTTCTCTGTCTACTACTAGAGCAAACAGCGGTGAGAAGTGAAATCAAAACTATTCCTCCCCCTCCTTCCAGCCAAAACAAATTGCCGTTCAGGGAAGGTTTAATTTAGAGATAAGAAAGAATTCAGCAGAGTCAGAACTCGCCAGATTTGAAGGTCGCAATCTTTTAGATTGCTACAGACTCCCCTGCAGTTAAATGCTTTAGAACAGGCATGTCAAACTCGTGACGTCACGTGACGTCGCGCAACGTATCGGAACTTTTTCCCCATTGCTGGCAATGGGGTGGGCGCGGTTTCGGTGTGACGCATCCGGCCCGCGGGCCAGCAGTTTGACATGCCTGCTTTAGAAAGTTTTCTAAGGCAGAAGAAACCTCCCTGGAGAAAAGGGAAGTTCTGGAAATTAACCCTTTTGTTCCCCTGGACAGCTGGGTGCTCTCAGAAAGCTTCTGGAAGAAGAAGTAGTGATCTGGTGAGTCTCTAGCTGGGGGCTGGGCAATCAAGACACAAGTTCACTGTGGAGGATTCAGCCATTTTAATACGGACATAAAAATATGTCTCCACATCTTAGACACTAGTTTCTGTATATTTACCTTTTCTGCTTAAAGAGGCTTACTCTGGTTGCAACCTGCCTTTTCCTTTTTGTGGAATCGTCATTTCTGTGGCTTCGGGATTTCAATATGGCGAGGGGAGGTGTTTGAATATCCGAGCCAAACTAAAGAAACTGGTGGACACAGATTTTATTTTGAAACTTTGGATTTAAAAACCCTTTGCTGTCACTCTTGTAGAAGACCAAGCTGGGCTTGTCGTGGGTCAGAGTTCTCTCCCTCTCGCTGCATTGGGGAGAGACCTCTACGAGCTGTCGGGCTGCCCATATCTTCTCCCTTGGCCTCACTGGAGGCTTTTCCAGCTTCAGTTGGGCCGGGGCTCGCGGTGCTGATACCGGGCGTGGCGTGGGGCAATTGGCTGCTCGGTGGCCTCTCCTCCCACATCGGAAACATGCTCCCGAACTTCAGACTTTTTCCCCGTGGAAGGGGTTGCCTCTTCTCTTTCCACGGGGCGCTGGGCATGTCTTGGGCGTCCAGTGGAGCAGTTTCTCATGCACTGCATGCTCCTGGTACTCCATCAGGTCGAGCTCCATGTTTGTGTCCAACCGGTACCACGCTCAAAGGTCGCCTGGTACTTCCTGGGGCAGGCAGTTGCGGTACAGCTCATTGCTCAGCCCAACCTGGAATTGGTAGACCAGCATACGTTCAGGTGAATCTCTCCGGCAAGCCACCAGGCCATGGAAGTCTCAGATGTACTCTGCCACTGGCCGCTTGCCCTGCTGTAGGGAGCGGATGCAGATCTCCACCCGCTGGGCCGCTGTGGGGTGCTCGAACATGTCTTGCAACACCTGCATGAAAGTGTCCAAGTCTTGCAGCTCCAGAGCCCCCTCGTCATGGAGAGACACCAGCCATTCCACTGCATCCCCCTCCAGGTTAAATGTAACGGCATTGACCTGAGCGCGCCCATCCGGGTACATCCCTCCATGGCGTTCCATGTAGTTCCAGATCTGGGTCAGGAAGTCTCTGGGTCAGGAAGTAAGCCACATGGTTGGGCTGTTCATCGAACCAAACTGCGAAGGGAGATGGCGCTTGGTCCTCTCACACTAAAATGTACCTGGGTGGGAGCCCCACTGCTGCCTGGGGTTCCTGAACGGGGAGGCCGGCTGTCACTAGGGTTGTGTGTGCCGGCCCCTGCATCGTGGCTTCAGCTTGGGCTGCCACCGTGTTTTTCTGGAGAGGAGGCTCCCCCTGGTCTCATCCCTCCATCCACTGCTCTGTCAACTGCTGACATCTCGAAGCTGCCAACCTCCTGGTGGACTCCAGGTAGGCTGCTACAATGGAGAGCTGGTTTAATTGCAACTGTCCAGTTGGCATTTCCAGAAAAAGAAACGCCTAAGACATGATTTTACCAAGAGTATAATACTTAACTGAAAATTTACATTGGCACAGAAGAAGCGAAACCAGCTCTGATTTTCCTGCTCGAAGGCTTGCTTAAACAATAAAGTCCCTTGTCCCCACCCACCGGGTGTTCACATTGTCCAATAGTAACATTTCTTCTTGTTATGGAAACAGTCCACTTCTCCATCGAGCACCTGCGTTAGTGACCTTGGCTGTCAGAAGCCTCAGTTGCCTAGATACCACTCCTTCCACTTTTGCATTCCATCCCATTGTCAAGCTATGAGCGAAGGAAAAAATGTAGTTGAAAGGGCGAATCAGTCTTGACACTTTGTTGATGTTAGTCTTTGTTGTGAATGTATCATACCATCATGGAGTGGTAACACCAGTCTCATAAAGAACAGCAGTCCACTAATTGCTTTAGAAACCTTCCACGGATCAGTGCATTTTACAATTATTGGCTGAGAGACAATGGGGAACAGAGGTGTAACATGCTGTGTCCTTACTGATGAGCAGAAATAAGTCTCTCCAAAAGCCTCAAAAATATTAAACAAGCTCAGAATTGCACCCAAATGTGTGAATGGAGAAAAGACTGAACTTGGAGAGAAGACCTTGTAGGAAACAAAGTTTTACTTGGATGCAAAGTTTTACTTGGGTGAGTTTAGCTGAGAAGCAGGGCTGTCAGGACTCTTTGTTCTCTCCTAGTTGCTGGGGAGAGAGGAGCTGAAGAGAGAGTAGACACCATAGCAACTCAGCACTTACTTCCTTTTCTTTTGTTTTATACCAACTGCAAATTTATGTTTATACATTTACTCTTATTGTTTTTAATATACTAACTGCAAAGTTTTTTTTCCAACACTTAATGTTGCATATTTTTTAGGATTATAGTCTGTGAAATGAATTGAACGCAACTGTGAACTGAATGCAAAGTTTTTCCCCCAACATTAAGTGCTGCATATTTTTAATCATTACAATCTCTGAAATGAATTTCTATGAACTTAATGATCCCGAATGAACTGAAAAATCATTCATAGTTTACCCTGAACTGCAAGGATTTGTTTACAGTAACTACAGGTAATCGCCGAGTTATGAGCGTTCATTTAGCGTCCGTTCAGTTACGCAACAAGAGCCTCCTATGTTTACAAGCAAGTCCCAAAATTACGCATGTTGCAGCACCACGGCAGTTGTTCGCCCTTACAAACGACTGCAGAGGCTCTACAACATTCATCCTATTCCCCCTCCCACTCCCCACAACTGCTTCCCCCTCCCTTCCTGCCCCACCGGACTCACTTACCTTGCAAAGATCTGTCTCCTCTCTGCCGCAGTTTCTTTCCCTTTGAGGGAGAGGAGAGTCAGCTTGGAAATGCTTTTCCCGCCGACAATGGAAGTTTCTGGGGTCCGTGATCTCGCACGACTTCAAACACCCATTCTCTGCAAAAGAGATGATGGCCCCAGGAAGCTTCCATTCTCTGGGGGGAAAGTGTTTGCTTTGTTTGCATGCCTATGGGGCAAAGTGTGGAATTGGGGTCGGCCGGGCACAGGAACCAATGCCGTCCATGGCCCGGGTGTGCTGCTTGCTCGTGTGCGCCGGTCTTAGTTTGAGGACAGGAATGAAGCCTTCAACTGAGCGGGGAGGCATCGCGGGGCCAGGCCCCTCGCACCCACGTCCAGCCCGCAGGAACTTGCTACACTGGGGGAGGAATGAGACCCCATTGTCCCGCGGAGCCCGCCACTGCTTCAGCGGGGAGGTCGAGGAGGAGAATTCCACGCTTTGCCCCATAGGCATGCAAACGAAACAAACACTTTTCCCCCGGAGAATGGAAGCTTCCGGGGGCCATCATCTCTTTTGCAGAGAATGCGAAAAGCATTTCCAAGCCAACTCTCCTCTCCCTCAAAGGGAAAGAAACTGCGGCAGAGAAGAGGCAGATATTTGCAAGGTAAGTGAGTCTGGCGCGGCAGGAAGGGAGGGGGAAGCATGAGGTATCTTAGTGGGTCGGGGAGGCCTTCGGGGCCTGTTCCATCACTAGGCACCCCATGGCCTTCCCCACCGAGATACTTCATGTGCACTTAACGAGCAGCGCTAAGATCAGCGCATTCGATTAGCGAATGTGTGGGCGAAAGCAGGGAGTGATCGCGTACAAGGTGCGAGATTCACTCCTACAAGTCCTCAAGTTACGAATGGAACGGGCAGGCTCCATTCCATTCGTAACTGGAGGACTACCTGTATAAAGCAAGACTGCAAATTTATGAGGATTGTAAACACTATCAACACCACTGCTTCTATTTCTCTACATTTGTGGATTACATATGTAGATTACCAACTACAGTGAGGGAAAAAATTATTTGATCCCCTGCTGATTTTGTACGGTTGCCCACTGACAAAGAAATGATCAGTCTATAATTTTAATGGTAGGTTTATTTTAACAGTGAGACAGAATAACAAAAAAATCCAGAAAAACACATTTCAAAAAAGTTATAAATTGATTTGCATTTTAATGAGTGAAATAAGTATTTGATCCCTTCACAAAACATGACTTAGTACTTGGTGGCAAAACCGTTGTTGGCAATCACAGAGGTCAGACGTTTCTTGTAGTTGGCCACCAGGTTTGCACACATCTCAGGAGGGATTTTGTCCCACTCCTCTTTGCAGATCCTCTCCAAGTCATTAAGGTTTTGAGGCTGACGTTTGGCAGCTCGAACCTTCAGCTCCCTCCACAGATTTTCTATGGGATTAAGGTCTGGAGACTGGCTAGGCCACTCCAGGACCTTAATGTGCTTCTTCTTGAGCCACTCCTTTGTTGCCTTGGCCGTGTGTTTGGGGTCATTGTCGTGCTGGAATACCCATCCACGACCCATTTTCAATGCCCTGGCTGAGGGAAGGAGGTTCTCACCCAAGATTTGATGGTACATGGCCCCGTCCATCGTCCATTGATGCGGTGAAGCTGTCCTGTCCCCTTAGCAGTAAAACACCCCCAAAGCATAATGTTTCCACCTCCATGTTTGATGGTTGGGATGGTGTTTTTGGGGTCATAGGCAGCATTCCTCCTCCTCCTAACACGGCGAGTTGAGTTGATGCCAAAGAGCTCGATTTTGGTCTCATCTGACCACAACACTTTCACCCAGTTCTCCTCTGAATCATTCAGATGTTCATTGGCAAACTTCAGACAGGCCTGTACATGTGCTTTCTTGAGCAGGGGGACCTTGCGGGCGCTGCAGGATTTCAGTCCTTCACGGCGTAGTGTGTTCTTGATGACTATGGTCCCAGCTGCCTTGAGATCATTGACAAGATCCTCCCGTGTAGTTCTGGCCTGATTCCTCACCGTTCTCATGACCCTTGAAAATCCACAAGGTGAGAACTTGCATGGAGCCCCAGACCGAGGGAGATTGACAGGTATTTTGTGTTTCTTCCATTTGCGGATAATCGCACCAACTGTTGTCACCTTCTCACCAAGCTGCTTGGCAATAGTCTTGTAGCCCATTCCCACCTTGTGTAGGTCTACAATCTTGTCCCTGACATCCTTGGACAGCTCTTTGGTCTTGGCCATGGTGGAGAGTTTTGAATCTGATTGTTTCTGTGGACAGGTGTCTTTTATACAGGTAACATGCTGAGATTAGGAGCACTCCCTTTAAGAGAGTGCTCCTAATCTCAGCTTGTTACCTGTATAAAAGACACCTGGGAGCCAGAAATCTTGCTGATTGAGAGGGGATCAAATACTTATTTCACTCATTAAAATGCAAATCAATTTATAACTTTTTTGAAATACATTTTTCTGGATTTTTTTGTTGTTATTCTGTCTCTCACTGTTAAAATAAACCTACCATTAAAATTATAGACTGATCATTTTTTGTCAGTGGGCAAACGGACAAAATCAGCAGGGGATCAAATCCTTTTTTCCCTCACTATATATCCTGTAACCCAAAGCCTACAAAATTTTTAAAGGAAAGAACCTCTTCAGCATTGTTCAAACTAATATTTCTCTATAACCTTCTACACTAACTGCAAGCTGAAATTTTATTTTTTCTTTCTAGCTGAGAATTTATTTTTCTTCAATTTTTATTCTTCTGTTATTCTTTTATAGATCTATAGATTATAAACTATATCTAGAGGGCAACCACATTTGTATTTAAGTTCTACTTTAACACTAGCCACAAGAGGGACCAATAACATTTAAGGCTTGAAATTTTTAGAATTTTAAATTTTTTGGGGGGGAAAGTCACTCATACAAGAAAACAACCATGAACAATGTCCCTGCTATCTAGTGCAGTGCAGTCCAGCCCCACTGGAGTTGAGCAATCAATTTCATATCCTCCCCCTGGAAGAAAGCATGCGGACATCTAGAGAAGGGACATTATCAAGTGATCCAGTGACAGGAAGAAAAGTAGCCCAGATTTCCCCAAGAAAAAAAGATGTGTGTTCATGATAGGAGACTTAGTTCTCAAAGGAACGGAATCAGCAATTTGTAGACTGGACAATCAATTTAGGGAGGCATGTTGTCTCCCAGGAGCAAAGATCAAAGATGTGACTGTGAGGCTTATTAAAATAATCAAGGCCACAGATTATCACTTTTTCTTCTTTCATGTGGGGATAATAAAACGAACCTGAAAACAGACTATGAGCAGCTAGGTAATGAAAGCCAAAGAGAAAGGATCACAGGTGGTGTTATCTGTACTTCCAATGGAAGGTCAACATCCAATGAGGGAACAGAGGATTTTAGAAGTAAACCACTGGATTAAGGGATTGTGCCCTTGAGAGAATTTTGGATTCCTAGACCAGGGCTTTCCAACCAGTGGTACACGTACCACCGGTGGTAGTTTGGCACCTGGCAGGTGGTACGCGACCATCCTAGACAAGTGTAGCAGGGGAGGGGAATGAGCTGAAGCGGTGGCAGCGCCACACAAGCCTGAGCAAGAGTCAGCTGGAGCTGCAGGGCTCGGCAGAAGCCCCAGGATTGGCGCATGCTTCCAGTGCACCCGGAAGAGAAGAGGAGGAGGGGGGGAGAGGAGAGGATATAAAAGGAGGTGGTTTTGGAGGGAGACGGAGAGAAAAAAAAGACACAGCCTTGGGAAGAGGAGTCAGCTGGACCTGCACCGAAGAGAAAAGGAGGGGGGGGAAGAGAGGAGAGGATATAACACAATGTCAAACACGAGACCCGCAGGCCATATCCGGCCTGCAAAGTGGCCTGCCGGGCCACCCTGGAGACAGTGAAGAACCGGCCCCTGCTCCTCAGCCCCAGCGCGCACACAAGTGGCAGCAAAAAACAGGCAAGAGACGCAGCTGGGGAGGAGTCACCCTCCACAAGGAATGAAGAAAGGCACCATCGGCTGGAGGTGACCAGCAATTGGCCCTCGCCCACTTCACACACCCGGCTCTGTGGGCTCCGGGGACGCCATGAGCGGCATGAGAGTCCACGTTACCTGCGTGACACTGCCCAGCCCCCAGCCTGCCCGGTTTCAGCAGGCAGTGGTGCGCTCTACTCACAACGTGGAAAGGCTAGGCCAGGCGAGGCACAGTGGCACGCTCTCCTCACAGTGCAGAGGCTGGGCTGGGCGAGGCGAAGCTGGCGAGAAGCTGAACCTGCCTGAGTACGTGCACAGGAGGTGGCAAGCGCGCAGGGCCTGGCGTCCCAGGTGAAAGGGAAATGCTCAGAACGCAGTCAGCCTGCAGGGCAAGATGGTCACCTGGGACGCCAGGCCCTGCGCGCTCGCCGCCTCCTGTGCACGTGCCCAGGCAGGTTCAGCTTCTTGCCAGCTTCGCTTCGCCCAGCCTCTCCACATGGTGAGGAGAGCTCGCTGCTGCCTGCCAAAACCGGGCAGGCTGGGGGCTGGGCGGTGTCACGCAGGTAACGTGGACTCTCACTCCGCTCGCGGCGTCCCTTTCCCTGGAACCCACAGAGCCGGGTGTGTGAAATGGGCGAGGGCCAATTGCTGGTCATCTCCAGCCGATGGTGCCTTTCTTCATTCCTCATGGAGGGTGACCCCTCCCCAGCTGCGTTTCTTGCCTGTTTTTCTCCCTCCCTCATTGCAAATATCTTCCCGCCACTTTGCTCTTAAGGCTGTGCAGCTCTTGTCCAGGAATTTACAGTGGCCTTTCAAGCCATGGCAACCTCTCCCCCTCCCCTTGTCCCTTCCTAGGGAGGAAGGAAGGAGATGGGAATGAGAAAGAGGGAGGCAGGGAAGGAGGGAGGGAAAAAGGAAGGAAGAGAAGGAAGGGGATGGGAATGAGAGGCAGGGAAGGAGGAAGGGAGGAAGGAAGGAAAGAAGGCAGATGGGAATGAGGAGGAGGGTGGCAGGGAAGGAAGGAGGGAGGGAGGGAGGGAGGAAGGGAGGGAAATTGGAATGAGGGAGAGAAGGTCTGAGGGAAGTCCTGCCTTAGCACTTTCGCCATCCCCTTGGCCCCTCCCGCTGGCCTATCCTGGTGGTCTCCCATCCTATCGCTAAGGATGCTTTGGTTACAAAGCCGGCTCCTCTCGCATGGAGAGGGAGTGGACCTCCCTCTGACCCACGCACTTTGCCCTCCTGCATCCACCATGAGCAACCTGGCCAAGGAGAGCGACGACAGCAGCAGCAGCCTCGAGGAGGTAAGCGCAGCCAGGCGCCCCCTCGGGGAAGTGGGGTTGGACTGGGTTGGACTACGGGGTCCTGGTGCCCCAAAAGCTCAAGGGCTGGGCTGGGCGCTTGCCCTCCACTGCCCAGGGCTCCGGGCAGCCCGCACCAACGTCTGGGAGTCCCCCGCACAGCCCAAGAGGGACGTCGAGGCTCCTAAGGTGGACCATACTCCGGCACCCACGCCAGTCCCACCCCCCTCCACCAGAGACCCCCGGATCCCCCTTACAGGCGCCCCCCACCTGAGTGACATTGAGCTGGCCACGCCCCCTGGCCACACACCCCGGCCCCCTGACGGTAACCACAATGCTGATGCGGCCCTCAATGAAATTGAGTTTGACACCCCTGATATAAAAGGAGGGGGAGAGGGGGCGTTGTCTTACCTGAACGCCTTTTCTCAGCGTGATGAATGGAGAATCCACCAATGGGTTATCTTGGACCTCCTGCCCACTTAGACCAAAACAATCAAAGCTGCCACGCCTCTCTGGTTGAGGGCACGCCCCCAGTTTCGAAAGGGCGAAGCCAATGACTGTACGACGTGTTGGCTCCCAGACCCTAAACACTGGACCTGACTGCGTCCAAGGGATGGGTGTGGATTCTCCATTCATCACGCTGAGAAAAAGCGTTCAGGTAAGACAACGCCCCTTCTCCAGCGTGAAAGAATGGAGAATCCACCAATGGGACTTACCAAAGCCCTACTGTCCCAATGGGAGGGGAGCAGACTGGGCCAGTGTCCCTGCCGCCGGCACCACCTGTTGCAGTACCCTGCGGCCAAAGGATGCCTCCGAGGCAAACTTATCAAGGCGATAATGGCACACAAAAGGGGAAGGCGAGGACCATGTCGCCGCCCTGCAAATGTCCTCAATGCTGGCCTGTGTGGCCCATGCTGCTGAGGTAGCAGCACTGCGAGTAGAATGGGCCGTCAAGTGACCTGGAACTGGTAAAGAAGATGTCTGATACGCTTTGGAAATACAGGCCCTAATCCACCTGCCAACGGTAGAGGAAGATACCTTCTTACCCTTGGAGGCCGGGTGGAAGGAAACAAAAAAAAAAGGCCTCAGATCTACGTAAGGACTCCGTCCGCTTGACGCAACAGCGCAATGCCCTGCGAACATCGAGAGTGTGCCATTGCCTTTCCAAAGTATGAGACGGATTAGGACAAAAGTTCGGCAACACGATCTCCTGTGCCCTGTGGAAAATGGTGTTCACCTTAGGAACGCATGAGGGGTCCAGGCGTAGGACCACTCTGTCCGTGTGAAAGACACACAGGTTTTTTCTGACAGAAAGAGCTGCAAGCTCCGAGATGCGCCTAGCCGAGGTAACTGCAACCAAGAAAGCAACCTTAAGAGACAAGGACCTAAAAGTGCAGGACCTAAGGGGGTCAAAAGGCACCTGAGTAAGGGCCTGAAAGACCCGGGGCAAATTCCAAGAGGGATATCTATGTACTACCGGCGGTCTACTGTTGGTGACCCCTTTTAGAAAGGATCGTACCTTGGGGTGATGGGCCAGTGGCTCTTAAGGTGTCACAGGTAAACACTGTGGCTGGAGCCGAGATCAGTCGGCGAATAGTGTTGGGCGCCAAGCCTTTATCAACACCCTCCAACAAATAGTCTAATATCCGTGGAATGGTTACCTCTGAGATAGCTAAGTGATTGCTGTCACACCAACGGCAGAAATATCTCGAAGTGGAGTCATAAATGCGATTGGTTGCCGGTCTCCGGGAGGCCTGAATCATAGAAATCACTCCCGAGGAATAAGATTCTTGGGTCAAGGCCCTGCGTTCAAGTGCCAAGCGGCTAACTGCAGCCACTGAGGCTCTGGTTGTTGTATGGCCCCCTGCACTAGGCGAATCCGATTTGGAGGAATCCTCCATGGAGGGACCATGGAGAGGCTCACGAGGTCGGCAAACCACGGTCGTCTCGGCCAGTGCGGGGCAATGAATATGACCTCTGCCTGTTCCTGCAATACCTTCCTGATAACTGCTGGGATCAGAGGGAGAAGTGGGAAGGCATACAGTAGTCCCCCTGGCCAAGGGCTGCGAATAGCGTCCGTCCTCTCTGCCCCCGGAGAGGGGAACCTGGAACAGAACCTTTGAAGTTGGGAGTTCGCCGGAGAGGCGAATAAGTCTAGGACCGGCAACCCGAATCTGTCCGATATCTCCCTAAAGAGATCCGGATGTAGGCTCCATTCCGAATGGTCCACTGATGCCCGGCTTAAAAAATCCGCCTGACGATTTGCCTCCCCCGAGATGTGTTCGGCTTTCAGGGAGAGGAGATTGTTTTCTGCCCAGGACCCCAATAACATGGCCTCGGCCATGAGAGACCGGGATCGGGTACCGCCCTGACGGTTCACATGGGCCTTTGCCGCCACATTGTCCATGAGGACCAGCACGTGCTGCCCTGCAACCTGGTTGCAGAAGTGGCGAAGGGCCAGATGAATGGCTCTCAGTTCCAGCCAGTTGATATTGTGTGCCAGATCTGCTCTGGACCACCGACCCTGAGCCAACTGAGATTGGAAATGGGCCCCCCAGCCAAACAGACTGGCGTCTGTGGTCAATGTTAGCCTGCTGGGCTCCTTGAATAGTGACCCTCTTGTCACCTCTGGGGAAGCCCACCACAGAAGGGATCTTAGGGTCTGAAGGGGGACCCGTACCCTTTGGTTGGAAGAGCTTGTGCCCAGTCTTTGGAATGGGAGCAAGAACCATTGAAGGTGTCTGGAGTGTAGTCTGGCCCAAGGCACTATCTCTAAGCAAGATATCATCTTTCCCAGTAACTGGGAGAGGACAGCCAGTGTTGCTACACGCTCCCTGCGGATCTTGAGAACCATGTCTCGAATGCTGTTTTGTCTGTCTCGAGATAGATAGACCCGGCAAAGGTCTGTGTCTATTATCGCGCCCAAGTGTAGTAGGCGTGTTGCGGGAGTCAATTGACTCTTGTGAAAGTTGACTGAGAAACCGTGACCCTGGAGGGTCCTTATGGTGAGGGCCAGTTCCGCCTGGGCGGCCAGAGCGGAGGACGACTGGATGAGAATGTCGTCCAGGTAACATTGGATGCGCACCGATACTAGTCGTAGGTGTGCGGCAAGTACCGCCAGGATCTTGGTGAAGACCCTGGGCGCTGGGGATAGGCCGAAGGGGAGGGCCCTGTACTGGTAATGATTGTTGGAATAACAAAACCGGAGATATTGCCGATGGTTTGGATGAATAGAAAGTCCCCCCGTCGTACGCTTGCCAAGATGGACCGAAGCGTCTGCATTTGAACTTTCGGTACGACAGGTGAGAGCTCAGGCCCTTGAGGTCTAGTATCGCCCTCCATCCCCCTGAGGCTTTTGGAACCACGAATAGGATGGAGTAAAAACCCTGTTTCAGCTGATCGACTGGAACCCGTTCAATGGCTCGTATGTGCAATAGATGCCGGATGGCCTCCCCCAGGAGGGTCTTCCTGACTGGCTTCCTGAGGAGGGGACAGGAAACAAGGCGCCAGGGTGGCCTGGCCACGGACTCCAGAGACAGCCCGTCCCTGATGGTGCTTAGCACCCAAGAGTCCGAGGTGGTGGTCTCCCATTGGTGGAGAAAGTAAGTTAGTCTGCCGCCTATGGGATCTTCCCTCCCCGAGTCACCTGGATCTACGGAAGGGGCGGCCGCCTCTGCCTCGAAAGGGTCTCTTACTCTGAGCCTGCTGTCTGTATCTGTCCCTGTACCTGGACCGGTCAAAAGAACGGTCCGAGCCTGCGGGAAATGGCCGGGCGACCTGTGCTGAGGCCGAATCTGATCCCGTCCGAAAGGGCTGCCGACGGGTGTACGGGGAGAAACGACGGCCAGGTCTCCTGGAAAGGTGGTAGAGAACCCTTCGTTTCTCCCTGTTTTCGACTCAGTAGGGGGTCAGGACCTCCCCAAAGAGGCGGGCACCGCGGTACGGGGCGGAAGCTATGCGCCATTTGTGTCTAGTCTCAGCCTTCCAATTTCTAAGCCATAGAAGCCTGCGTGCGGAGACGTTGGATGCGATGACCCGGGCAGAAAATCTTGCCGCCTGCAAGGACACGTCCGCCATGTACTGTGATGCGGCCATGAGCTTTATCAAGTCCTGGTGGACTCTTACCTCTTCCGGGGGAATTCTAGCCTGCAATTGGCGGAGCCACATAAGAGAGACCCTGGCGAAGAATGAGGCCGGGGTAGAAGCTCTTATAGACCAAGCTGAAGCTTGGTGTGTCCTGCGGAAAGAAGCCTCGGATTTTTTATCCTCAGGCTTCAACGCCTCCACCATATCTCCAGGTACCCTGGAATCAGAATATAAGGGTAGTAAGGATTCATCAACCTCAGGCACCTCCAGGGCTTCATTCAGAGCTAGTTCCGTGTCAAGCAGCCTGCGGTCTATTCCCCCAGTAGAGGGGGGGAGCACCTGGGGCCTCCCATTGACCCCTAATGGATGTTGTTGTTTTTTTTGTTTGTTTGTTTGTTTGTTTGTTTGTTTGTTTGTTTTTTAAAACATGGGGGGGCAAGGTATATGTTTGTGTAACACCACCGGTTCTAAAAGCAGCGGATCCGTGTCTTGGCCAGGAAGCTGTTCAGGCACCTGTTCAGGTACCGAAGGCTGAGCCAAGTGTATCCTACCAGTCGCACATTTAGGGGACTTACGCTTTCCGTGTCCACTGGAGGTGGTAGCCTGTGGCTCGGTGTTATCTGCCATTGTAAAGCGAGTGTGTTCAGTGCGGTGCTGAAGCGTCTCGGTCTGCAAGAGATGCGGCTGTTCCCCACCTGAGTGGGACTTGCCTCCACGTGGATCAGTGATGGTCCGGCCCACCGGCAAGCGCAGACTCACACTTAGCGACGGCTGTCGCGGGTCACCAGCGATAATGAGACTGAGCGTGAGACCTACTTTGAGGCCAATGTCGCGCTTAGTGACGGGATCAACACGTGTCTCACTTAGTGACGGCAAGCTCAGTATTGACCGTTCACTAGATGCAGACTGTGGCAGCAGGCTATGACTGGCAAGGCCCATGTAAATGTGGCTTCTGGAGCCTTAGGGTCCTGAAGTCCCTGTTCCTCTTCAAAGAGGGAAAGGAGTTCCTGATAAGGACCAGTTGAAGGAGCCCCTTCTAAATCCCGCTCTGGTGACCATGGGGCCTGAGGCTCAGGTTGAGGGCCACAAGGGAGTGCCACCATTGTGGTAGGGGGCGGCTTAACCGTCTCCCCTACAGCCAGTTATTGCGCACGTGAGAACTGTCTCTCCAGGGCACGATGCCTACGATGGCCTGTTTGTCGGCCGCCTTGGAGGCTGCTTTCTTTGGGCCGGCCTTGGCCTTGGCCTTGGCCTTGATTTTTGCGGCTGCCTCCTGACTAGAGGACTTACGCTTTCCGTGCCCACTGGAGGTGGAAGCCTGTGGCTCGGTGTTATCTGCCATTGTAAAGCGAGAGTTTTCAGTGGGGTGCTGAAGCGTCTCGGTCTGCAAGAGATGCGGCTGTTCCCCACCTGAGTGGGACTTGCCTCCACGTGGATCAGTGATGGTCCGGCCCACCGGCAAGCGCGGACTCACTTAGCGACGGCTGTCGCGGGTCACCAGCGATGATGAGACTGAGCGTGAGACCTACTTTGAGGCCAATTTCGCGCTTAGTGACGGGATCAACACGTGTCTCACTTAGTGACGGCAAGCTCAGTATTGACCGTTCACTAGATGCAGACTATGGCAGCAGGCTATGACTGGCAATGCTCAATGGCTGTGATTGTGTTTAAAGACCTGGGACTCTCAGGCAATCTCTCATCCAAGTACTAACCAGGCACAATCCTTCTTAGCTTCTAAGATCAGTCAAGCTCAAGAAAATGCTGCCACCTGCTGAGGCTGGCTTGCATATACAATAAGAGGACCCCTATGTCCCTTGTGGCCTTTTGAGTCTATGTTTGAGTGAACTGAGATGGGCCAAGGGAAAACGAAAGTAGGCTGATCGGCCTCTTCTTAGTCAGGAGAAGGCCGGCCTGAAAGCTGGTGAGGTGGGAAGATGAAACCGAAACTAATTCAGTCTGTGCTCCACGCAGTCCAAAAACGGAGGCCGCAACTCACAGGTAAATTTGGGCACCCTGGGACAGCTGGAGAATAGGGAGCAGCCCCCTTACATCCACAGCTCTCCCAAATTGACCCAGCACCTCACAGGCTTGTAATAAAGCAGCCGATCGGCCTAAATTTCCAAGGCTCTAAGCAGTCCGGAGAGGGGGGGAATGCACTCCCACCCCCAGGGGACACTCCCCAGAGAAGCCTAGAAGGCTAAACAAGCAAGGAGAAGTAGGAAAAAACCGATTGGGATCGGCAGCTGCGACGATCAGCTGTGGGGGGGGAACATAAATTCAACGAAAAGGCACTCACAACGAATAAAACCTTTTTTCCCTTCTAGAACAGCACTGATCCCAGTGCTGTCCAGAGGAGAAAAAACAATGAAGAATCCACCAATGGAATAGTTTTAAATAAAGCCTCATTCTCAAATAGATTTAAATAAAGCCTGATTCTCAAAATAGTTTTGAAATAAAACCTGATTTTCAAATCGCTGGGAGCCAAAACTACCACGTCTGTCTGGGCTGAAGACCAAAACGAAACTGGGGGCGTGCCCTCAACCAGAGAGGCGTGGCAGCTTTGATTGTTTTGGTCTAAGTGGGCAGGAGGTCCAAGATAACCCATTGGTGGATTCTCCATTCTTTCACGCTGGAGAAATGAGAGGATATAAAAGGAGTGTTATGGTTCCGAAGGAAGATGCTTATCAAAGAATCCTGAGGCATTTTACCTTAAAGAGTCTTTATTTTGCAACATAGCTTCGGTACGTACAAAGCGAAGCCAAAATCTAAACCCTCCTACTTCTTCCCACAGTGTCTAAGCATATTCCCCTCCCTCATTTAACAGTCATTAATCACATTCCCCAATTAGTTTAAAGTGTGAGCTTTCCCTCCCGTTCCATAACGCGCCATATTTTTATCTTCTCACATTTCATCCAGCTTTGAAGACGCTCTGCTGAAATATTGTTATGGCTAACTAGTTCTCAAGCACATTCTTTCACTTCCTCCCCCCCATACTATCTAATAGTGGCTCTTAAAGTAATACGCAGGTTAAATAGTGAATGTCTGCATCCATATATAATGTCAGGCAAAACATTCGATGTTAGCAGCCTTGACAAGGAGAAGGGGTGAGAAATTTGTTAAATGAGTTTTGCCCCATTTTATGACTTTTCTTGCCACATTTGTTAAGTGAATCACTGCAGTTGTTAAATTAGTAACACAGTTGTTAAGTGAATCTGGTTTCCCCATTGACTTTGCTTGTCAGAAGGTTGCAAAAATGGATCGCATGACCCTGGGCCACTGTGACCATCATAAATATGAATCAGTTGCCAAGCATCCGAATGTAAATCACATGACCCTGGGGATGATGCAACGGTCATAAGTGTGAAAAATGGTCATAAGGTCACTTTTTTCAATGTCATTGTAACTTTGAACAGTCACTAAGCGAACTGTTGTAAGTCGAGGACTACCTGTACTTTATCACTTTTTTCCTTTTTGGGGGGGTGTCATAGTGCCATATCCTAAAAGTGGTACAATCGGTGAAAAGGCTGAAAAGCCCTGTCCCTAGACCACGGTCTACATTACTTCTGGCAGGGGATGAGCTGCATCTCACAAGAACCAGGAACAATGTATTTGGAAAACAACTGGCTCAACTTATCCGAAAGGCTTTAAACTAAAATTGAAGGGGGAACGTGACTAATCTTTAGGATCTTTTGGACATAATCCCGAGCATAAACCCCAAGACAACCAATTAAACAATAAGGTAGAGAATGGTGGGAAGGAAGGGAAACTCAGATATAAAACAAAGAGATGTAGGAAGCAAACACAGGGTCAGCCATAAAGGACTTGGATGCCTATATACTAATGCTCAACCTTTGAGGAACAAACAGGCTGAACTTGAAGTACTAGTACATGAGGGCAGGTATGATATAGTTGCCATTACCGAAACTTAGTGGGATGAAACCCATGAATGGAATGTACTGCTGGAAAGATAAGAACTGTTCAAAAGAAACAGAACTAACAAAAGAGGAGATGGAGTTGCATTATACTTAACAAATCACTATGCATAAAACCAAGGATGAAAGCCTTCTTGAATGCATATGGGTTAATATAAAAGGAAAAAAGAATGACATTGCCCTAGGTGTATACTACAGGCCACCCAACCAAGCAGAGGAAATACATGAACTCTTTGCTAATCAGTTAGCTAAGGTGTAAAGGAAACACACCACAGTATTAATGGGGGACTTTAGCTACTCTGACATCAACTGGGAGACAAACTCTGCAGCAACTGGGAGATCAAACAGGTTCCTGAAGAGCCTAGCAGACAACTTTGTCATCCAAAAGGTAGAGGAGGGAACTAGAGGAAAAGTTATACTGGACTTAATTCTTACTAACAGATGAAATGATAGAGGGAGTTGAAGCTGTAGGAACTTTAGGGGAGAGTGACTGTGTCATACTGGAATTCAACATAATGCAGGCACAAGTAACTGAACAAAGTCAAACTATTGTCTTACACTTTAAGAGAGCTGATTTCAACAAAGTAAGAGAGAGTTTAGTAAGGATTCCATGGATGGAAATCCTAAAGAGGAAAACAACTCAAGATACTTGGGAAACTATGAAAAATGAGATTATAAAAGCCCAAAAGACAAAACTACAGAGAAAGAAAAACAAGAGACCCCAGACGCAGCCAGCATGGTTGCATAAATAACTCTCTGACAAACTCGGAGGGGAAAAAAAGGACAAGTATAAAAAATGGCAAGAGGGGCACATAAAAAGAAAAGAATACCAGCAAACAGCCCGAATCTGCAAGGACAAAGTCAGGAAACCTACGGCTGAGAATGAACTAAGACTTGCAACAAATGCCAAAAATAGTAACAAAAAAGTGTCTTTCAACATGTAAGAAACAAGAAAAAAGTCAAGGAAAAGAGCAGTCCACTAATAGGAGAAGATGTCAAGGAGGTGATGGGTAGCAGGGAGAAAGCAAAACTGCCTAATTCATTCTTTGCATCTGTCTTTACGCAAAAGGAAAAAATAGTCCAACCTACCAAAAGTAGCACTCTAGGAGATAGAATAGGAATGAAAGTCAAAATAGGCAAGAAAATGGTAAGAGAACACCTATCCACTTTAGATGAGTTCAAATCGCCAGGACCAGATGGATTACATCCCAGAGTTCTGAAGGAGCTGGCAGATGTGATCTCAGAACCACTGAACAAACTCTTTCAGAGATCCTGGAGTGCTGGGAACTACTAGAGGACTGGAAAAGAGGTGATGTGGTTCCAATCTACAAAAAGGGAAAAAAGTGGACCCACAAATCTATAGACCAATCAGCCTAACATCAACACCTGGAAAAATCCTGCAAAAGATAATCAAGCAGCGCATTTGTGAGCATCTAGAAATAAACAAGACAATTACTAGAAGTGAGCATTGTTTTGTCAAAAACAGACAAATCTTATTGCATTCTTTGACAAAGTGACTACAGGTAGTCCCCGAGGTACGAGCCTAATAGAGCCTGCCTATTAGGCTCGTAATCATCAAATGAATCAGACTCAATATTACAACATTTTAAAATCAAACTCATTAATTGAATCAAATGGGTCATTAAATGAACGAAGATTTGACTTATTATTTCTTCCGATGGCTGCCTGAACTAAGACACTTTTTCCGCCGCTGCTGCAGGCTGTTTCAGGTTTCAAGAACTACAGTATTGTAAATTGCCTCCCAAGCAGGCAGCAGGCTTTTAAAAAAAAAAAACCATTTGTTGCTAGGTAGCTCAAGCTTCTTCGGGGGGGGGGGGGAGGAGAACTCTCCAAATTGCAGTTGCCACTAAAGTAAGTAGCTTTAGCTTTAAGTGTCTCCAGGCAGGCATGCAGAGGGAGATGGGGGTGGAGTTTACAAAACTGTCGGCTTGCAACAGTAACTGAGATGGAAAGGGACCGTGAGGTCATCTAACCCAGGGCTTTTCAACCAGTGGTACATGTACCACCAGTGGTACTTTGGCACCTGGCAGGTGGTACGCAACTGTCCTAGAGAAGTAGTAGCGGGGGAGGAGGAGGGGGGAGGAGGAATGAACTGAAGTGGCAGCAACACCGCACAAGCCTGAGGGAGAGACAGCTGGAGCTGCAGGGCTGTCAGGGCTTGGCAGAAGCCCCAGGATCAGCTGATTGGCAGTTCTGGGAGCTGGAGATGCCCTAAAGAGAAAAGGAGGAGGGAGGAGGGAGGGAGAGAGGAGAGGATATAAAAGGAGGTGGTTTTGGTGGGAAAGGGCCAGCAAGGGGCTGCCCCCGCCCCGCCCCCTGGGCGCACAAAGAGGAGGAGGCGAGCGCCCGGCATCCCTACTGACCGCTGAGAAAGAAAAGAGGTAGGAGAAGAGCTTCCCTTTCCCCCAGGACACCAGCGCTCGCGCGCTCGCCGCCTTCTCCGTGCACCCCCAGGAGTGGGGCAGAGATGGCAAGGGGGTGCCTGTTGGCTCCAGGGCTGCCCTGTGGATCTAAGGTTGAGTGCGTTCTGGCTTGATGGCCCCCACCAGTAGATCAGCACCATGCCTGCTCGCTGACCTAGCCTCGCAGCCACCAGGCTTCCCTTTCACCGGGACCACCCCTGCCTGCGTGGGATAGCGACGGCCGGCAGCAGCATAGCCACCGGCAGCACTGGCAATCTCTCCCCCTCCCGTCATCCCTTTCTGAGCCCGGAGGGAGGGAGGGAGGGAGGGAGGAAGGGAGGAAGGAAGGAAGGGAGGAAGGAAGGGGAGCTAGGAAAGGGATTGCCTTCTGACCGCTTCTCAGTTTTATTTTTTTTAGCTGCCAGAGGCTCCGGGTAGGAGGCTTCACATTTTGACCCCTCCCCCGTTGTTGCCTCTGCGTGGCTCTCAGCTCGCCTCTCCCAGACCCGTGCACGTGTTTCTTTGTGTGTGTGTGTGTGCGCGCGCGCATGTGCGCGTGGGGGGGTCTCACTCCTTGCAGCCCCATGCTGTGACATTGGGGAGGAAAAGAACGGGAGAGATAAAAGCTGCTGCAATGGGAGCTTCTTGCAGCATTCCACGGGGCTGGGGGTGGAAGCTGAGGGGCGCAGGGCGCAAGGCGATCGGCGGCACGTTGAGAAAAAGAAACAAGTACTCCAAAAAAACAGCTTTCATTAGTTTGCAGCCTGCCATTGCAGAAGGTCTCTGTTGAGGGCACGGGGCTGCAAGGGGTGAGACCCCCGCCCGCCCGCACACACAAACACAAACACGTGCGCAGGTCTGGGAGAGGTGAGCTGAGAGCCACGCAGAGGCAACGACGGGGGGAGGGGTCAAAATGTGAAGCCTCTGCCCACCGCTGCCTGCCTGTTGCCACCTCTGCCTGGAGCCTCTGGCAGTTTAAAAAAAAAAGCAAGGGAGGGAGGAAGGAAGGAAGGAAGGAGTCAGGGAGGGAGGGAGGAGAGGCAACTTGGTTGGAAATGCCCCAGTTCAAAGGAGAAAGCAATTTTGTGTTCTGTTTTGTCACAGACAGAACTTTGTTGGCAATCCAAGTTAACATTGGTATTCTTGAATTGTGAGCTCTTAGGAAAGTATCCCCTCCTTGTGTGTTGCTAACAGCCATTTCCAGTGGGGAAAACAGGACAAAGCAGAGTGGGGAAAATATTTTCCTTTGCTATATTTCCAGTCTGAATTAGACCAAGGCAGGGTCCCTACAAGAGAGCCCTTTTAAGGATTATGTATTAATAGAAAAGCAACTAAGTTACCTCTGTTCTTAAATGCTAAAGCTGTTGCACATAAAAAACGGAGGAGCTCTGATCAACTATCACAGCCACCATTTTGACAGTTTTGCCGTACTGTTTTCTGTGGACGCCCCCACTAAATGCAAGCATGGGATAAACTGAGCCTGGTTTGTTCTCAGTCTTTTAAGTGGCCACAAACTACTAGCAAGGAGGCATCGAGAAATGTTTCCCCTTTTGCATTTGAGCATCCAAGAAGGGACAGGAAAGGAGAAAGGGAAAGAGGAAAGACAAAGTAAAAGAAGGAAAAAGAAGGAGAGAGGGGAAGGAAGAAAAAGGAAAGGAGAATGAAGAGGGAAGGAAAAAGAAGAAAAGGGGAAAGGAAGGAAGATTATAATGAGAGGGAGGGAGGGTCTGAGGGAAGTCCTGCCATAGCACTGCTGCCCTTTTGCCATCCCCTTGTCCCCTCCTCCTGACTCTCCTGGTGGTCTACCATCCTATCGCTGAAGATGCTTTGGTTACAAAGCCGGGTCTCCTCGAATGGAGAGGGAGTGGGCCTCCCTCTGACCCACACATTTTGCCCTCCTGCACACACCATGAGCAACCTGGCCAAGGAGAGCGAGCCAAGCAGCAGCAGCAGCCTAAAGAAGGTAAGCCCAGCCAGGCACACCCTTGGGGAAGGCTGGGCTGAGCTGGGCACAAGCCTCTCCAGGCAAAATCCAAAATGAGGTGTGGGGGGGGGGGGAGAGATTTCCTTCCAGTAAGTGTCAGCAGAATCTCTGGTGGGTCTATGCTAGGGAAAGGAGCAGCAGCAGCCACATGCTATAAGTTTCAGGCAAATGCAAACAATCAATCTTGCAAAATACCGTACCTAAAAAACAATAAAAAGCAGAGCAGTTCCCAAAGTGATTACAAACAATACAGTACAGTACTATAGAGTAACAAAAAAGAATATTTTAAAATACTTACAGAAGTAATTCTAGCTCTCTACAGTGCTGTAGTCCTCAAGCACAGCAAGCAGCAGATCTTCCACGCAGCTCCAGGAAAACAAAAACAAATGGTCGGTGCCGGCTGCAAAAATCACCACATCTTGTTTGGCCATGTGACCAGGCACAAAAAAAAACAAAACCTCACTTCCAGCTTCTCGTAGGCCCGAACAGGCCCAGGCAAGTCACAGAGTTAAAATGGCCACCGCAGCAGCCGAGACTGAATCCAAGTCACATGGCTACAGAGGCCTGTTTTGATCGCAATTTTGAATTTCTAATGTAAGTACCCTTTCTGAATAAGGGAAACACTGTGGACATAATATATTTAGACTTTAGTAAGGCATTTGACAAAGTAGACCACAGCCCACTTCTTGGTAAGATAAAACAATGTGGGATAGACAGTACCACCACCAGATGGATTTGCAACTGGTTGAACAACTGCACTCAGCAGGTAGTCCTCTATGGAACTACATCTACATGAAGGGAAACATGCACTGGGGTACAGGTTGTGTCTTAGGCTCAGTACTCTTCAACATCTTCATAAATGATCCAGATGAGGGGATAGAAGGGGAAGTCATCAAATTTTCAGACGACAGCAAGCTGGGGGGAATAGCTAACACTTTAGATGATAGAGTCAAGAGTCAGAAGGACTTTGACAGACTTGAACACTGGGCCCTATCCAACAAAGAGCAATTCACTGGTGAAAAAAGGTGCTACACATAGGCACATAGGCAAGAAAAACCAAATGCAGATATAGGTAGTACCTGGCTCAATAGCAGCAACTGTGAGAAAGATCTAGGTGTCCTAGTAGAGTACCACTTAAGTATGAGCCAGCAGTGTGCTGCACCTGCCAAAAAAGCTGATGCAATTCTAGGTTGCATCAACAGAGGGATAGTTTCAAGATCACATGAAGTAATAGTACCACTTTATACTGTACTGGTGAGACCACACTTGGAATACTGAGCCCAATTCTGGTCACCACGATACAAAAAAGATGTTGAGAGCCTAGAAAGGGTGCAGAAAAGATCAACAATGATGATAAGAGGTATGGAGAGTAAACCATATGATGAACGACTGAGGAAACTAGGTATTTCTAGTCTAATGAAGAAGTAATGGGTGGAAGATCATTAAAAAGGCATCCAACTTAGAACTAAGGAGAAATTACCAGAACATTAAGAAAAGCTGAAGAGAAACCACTGCTTGACATCTTTCTCCATAACGGCTATCCAAAAAACTTCGTATTCCGACACACAGCACCCAAACCACAGCACACCACACAGCCGACCACCACGCAAAAACTAACCCTGCCATACACAAAAGGGGTGTTGGAAATGACAGCCAGAATTCTCCAACTTCTAGGAATAGCAATAGCCCACAAACCCACAGACACACTCTGCCAGGAATTATCCAGAACCAAAGACAAGATACAGTATGAAGGATGAAAAGAAACAATGTAATTTACAAAATCAACTGTAACAATTGCAACCAATTCTACATGGGACAAACATCACCTCAATTGAAAACCAGGATCCACAAACACCGGCTGGCAGTCAAATGCGATGATCCCAAATCCTTAATCTCTACCCACACTGACACCAAACAGCACCAGTTTGATTGGAGCAACACAAAAATCATTGGCCATGCTACCACCCGCCACGCTCATGAGTTCATCGAAGCCTGGCACTCCACAAGCAATTCCATCAACGGACACATTGACCTACAACCAGCCTATGAACCCCTCAGAATCCAAATCAACCACACAGGCAACCAGAGACAGCACCAACCCTCAACCAACCCACGCAAGCCCCCCCTCCCACCAGCAGTTCACCTCCCAATGACCCTCACCTGACAAAACCTCCACACAAGACCCTCACTTGACACACCCACACCTGACCCATCACAAGACCCTGACCTGATGGGACCCTCACCTGACATGACCTCACCATCACAAGACCTACTGACCACATGAAGCCCTTATAAACAAAAGAACACTGACACTGACATCCCCTAAACTCTGAAGATGTTACCTAGCCTGGTAACGAAATGTTTGGAAACCAACCCACAAGCTCAGAGAACGACCCTTCACCCTCACTGATGATGTTACCTAGTTTGGGTAATCAAACGTCTGCAAGAAATCAAGCAAGCTCAGAGACCACCAAGGACCCCTCATAAGGAGAAATTTCCCGACAGTGAGAACAATTAATCAGTGGAACGGCTTGCCCTCCAGAAACTGTGGGTGCTCATCACTGGATGTTTTCAAGAAGAGACTGGACAGCCATTTGTTCAGAATGGTACAGGGTGTCCTGCCATGGGCAGGGGGTTGGACTAGACCAGGGCTTTTCAACCTTTTCACCCATTGTACCACTTTTAGAATAAGGCAACATCCGAGTACCACCACTCGCCCAGCAAGGTGTCAAAAACTTGACCCCCCCCCAAAAAAGGAAAAAAATGATAAAGTACAGGTAGTCCTCGACTTACAACAATTTGCTTAGTGACTGTTCGAAGTTACAATAGCACTGAAAAAAGTAACTTATGACCAGTTTTCACACTTATGACTGTTGCAGCATCCCCAGGGTCATGTGATTTACATTCGGATACTTGGCAACTGATTCATACTTATGACATTCACAGTGTCCCAGGGTCATGTGATCATCTTTTGCAACTTTTTGACAAACAAAGTCAATGGCGGGGGGGGGGGCAGCTCATCACTCAGGTTGCGGGATGCCTATGTGGGGGGAATCCATGGGTCTCTGGTGGAGGGGGGTGGGACTGGGGTGGGTGCCCTCCTTCCCTCCCTCTCTCCCATTGTCCCTTCCTTCCTTCTTTCCTTCCTTTCTTCCCTCCTTCTTTGTCCCTTCCTCCTTCCCTCCATCCTTACCATTGTCCATCCCTCCCTCCCTCAGGTTTCAGGGTGCCTGTGGGGGGGGAATCCATGGGTCTCTGGTGGAGGGGGGTGGGACTGGGGTGGGTGCCTTCCTTCCCTCCCTCTCTCCCATTGTCCATTCCTTCCTTCCTTCCTTCCTTCCTTCCTTCCTTCCTTCCTTCCTTCCTTCCTTCCTTCCTTCCTTCTTTCCCTCTTTGTCCCTTCCTCCTTCCCTCCCTCCCTTCCATTGTCCCTCTCTCCCTCTCATTGTCCTTCCTTCCCTCCCTCCGTCACTCAGTTTTAATTTCTTCGATGCTGGTTCCTTTGCTGAATCACTTTCCTTTTGTGCTCGCGCTCGGTGCAGCCGGGAGCCCAGCACAGCCACCGTTCTTCCACAGGGGGAGGAGAGCGCAGGCAGCGGAGGAGCGCACGGGGGCGGGGAAAGGGCCGCGGCTGCCAGACTCCCTCTGGTGTGTTGTGCACAGCCGCAGCCGGAGAAAAGCAGCGAGCGGGGAAGCGCTCATTCATTGCTGCAGCCAGCCCTGAGGAAGAGCCGGCACAACCCCCAGGCGAATCCCGCCTGGCTACATTCTCTGCCGCCGAAAGAAGGGCTTTGATCCCGCTTCCCCTTCGCTCCGGCCAGGTCCGTGAATGCCAGATTCAAGAAGACGGAGGAAGGCTCACATGTCTCCACCCCAAAACCCCCAGCCAGCCTGCTGCCCTTTCGAACCGCCCTGGGGTTAGATCTGGCATTCCCCTTCGCTTCCCCTTCGCTTCGGCGGGAATGCCAGAAGAAGCACTGATCAGCTGGAAAGTGGGCTGATCCTGGCGCTTCGCCTGAGCACCCCACCACAGCCCTGGAGAATCACTGATCAGCTGGAAAGCGGGGCTGATCCTGGCGCTTTCCCTGAGCCCCCCCCCCACAGCCACGGAGAAGCGCTGATCCTGGCCATTCCCCTAGCCCGCCCCACCCCACAAGCCACGGCGAAGCGCTCATCTGGCCCTTCCCATGAATCCCCCCCCCAACGCCACGGATTAATCGCTGATCCTGGCCATCTCCCCCCCTGAGCCCCCCCCCACCCCACAGCCCCGGAGAAGCGCTGATCAGCCGGAAAGCGGGGCTGATCCTGGCGCTTTCCCTGAGCCCCCCCCCACAGCCCCGGAGAAGCGCTGATCAGCTGGAAAGCGGGGCTGATCCTGGCGCTTTCCCTGAGCCCCCATAGCCCCCAAGCATTTTTTTACTCACCTGCTTTCAGCTGCACTCCCTTTCTCCTTTTGCTTCTCTGCCTTCGCCACGTGCTTGTGGGTAAAAAAGAAAAAAAACGTTCCATGAGACTTTCTAACTTCTCGCGAGAAGTTAGAAAGTCTCATGGAATTTTTTTTTTGTCTCACAAACACAGGGCGAAGGCCGAGAAGGACAGGAGGAAGGGAATGCTGCTGAAAGCAGGTGAGTAAAAGAAAACGCTTGGGGGAGGTGAGGGCATCTGGGCGGGGGCGGGGGCGGGGGGGACCCAGGCAATGCCTCGCGCAGCTCCGGCGGAATCTCCCCTGAAGACTGCGTGAGGCTGCCTGCCGCCCCCAAGGCCGCCGCCAATCAGCTGGAGCTGCGCGCTTTGATCCTGGGCTCTCAGTAGGACCCAGGCAACGTGCAGTTCCAGCTGACTTGGCCACAGGCCTCTGCGGCGCTGCTGCCGCTTCACCTCATCCCACTTTTACACTTTAAAAAAAATATATTTTTCAAAAATATTTTTTAAAATATTTTTTTTACATTTTTTTTTTACATGTTTTTTCAACCCGTCTTATGCGTACCACCAGCCATGTGCTTGCGTACCACTGGTGGTACGCGTACCACCGGTTGAAAAGCCCTGGACTAGAAGACCTCCAAGGCCCCTTCCAACCATATTATTCTATGTTCTACTGTTTCATTTGTGCAGCTGCTCTTGGGAGGTGACCGATTCTCTCAACTATTTTCAATGTAGATTCAGCCCTTAGAGGGAAAGAAATTTAAAAAATAGCCATAGTCATCCTGGTTGATAACATGCTGTAGGAGAGACAGAATGACTGTTAACTTGATCTTTCAATGGCTCTTGATCAAATGGTCCTCTCTGACATTTCTGTCAGTTGGGGTACTATGTTACAGTAGTTCGCCTCCTACTTGTAGTGACGGGCCTCAGACAGCTTTACTGGCTAACAGTGCCAAGGCGCTCAGATAGCCATGCTGCCACAAGACACTATCTTGTTCCCAATTTTATGTAGCATCTATATGAAACTTAAGGAGGCAGTTATCAGACTTTTCAGGGCCTGGAATCATCAATATGCTGATAATAATTTCTTCGTACTATCTAACTTGGGAGAGGCTACACATGTCCAAAAGTATGAACTGGATGCAGTCATACAGGAGGTAAACTGGTGAATCTTCTAAACAGAGACCCTGTTGGTTCGTGCTTTCTGGGTACATACATTGAGTTTGCCTGTTCTACATGGGTTACACTAATTCAGAATGAACAAGTAATTTGGAACTAGAGTCATCGATGTCACTGAAAGCCCAAGTGGCCCCTATGGTCAGAAATACCAATTACCAACCTTGATGGGAATATCCTTTCTTTGATGGAGATAATTCTAGGTACTTTTTTATAAATAGTTAACCTTTTTCAATTCAATTTATTACAGCCAAAGGCCACACAATAGTTAACCTTGTATTCTGATTATTAGAGCATCCTACGACACTTAATCTAGAAGTTGCAGCTGGTAAAAATGTGGTGGCTAAGTTGTTCAGTGAGGTATCTACCCTTGCATTTATTATTTCACTGCTAAAGCTACTGTAGTGACAGACAATTTGCTACTGAGTGAAACTCAACTTTTGTTTTTAAACATATAAAACTCTATCTTTGTACCAATATATCAGTATATCTGATTCCTTCACAGTTATACTTCTGTTTGAGCCTTTAAAAAAATAAAAAAGACATAGTCTATTTGGATTGGGCTGTTTGTTGTATGAATCTTGTCAATTAAGCAAAGCATGGTTTAACATGTGAAACCATCACTATTGTCACACAGAGAAAAGCCTCAACTTAACATATAGCTGGGAGAAACTGGTTCATTACTTCTTTGCGTACTGTCTAGCTTCCAAAATGAGAAGGAATTAGATGGAAGCAGTCAAGCAGGAGATATGAGGAATTAAAACCCTAATACTGCAATTAGAAATGTTTTTTCTACACAGCAAAAATGGATAATTGATCTGTGTGTTCCATAGCCAAGAAGCCTCATTTATTCAACAAGAGACTATTTTGCATATACAAATTCTTAATATTCCATTCATAACCCTCTCCATTCCATATTCCAGTACTATTATAAGAAAATTAGACTGTTGTTGAGGCTGACAGCAAATTATCCAAATAAAGTGTAGCAATAGGACTTATATATTGCTCCATAGTGCTTTACAGAACTCTCTGAGCGGTTTACAAATGTCAGCATATTGCCACCAACAATCTGGGTCCTCATTTTACCGACCTCGGATGGAAGGCTGAGTCAACCTTGAGCCAGTCAGGATCGAATTCCTGGCTGTGGGTAGAGTTAGCCTGCAATGCTACCTTCTAGCCACTGCGGAGGTTTCATCTCCATTGAAAATTAAGTAATTTCAGAGGATTTCCGGTGACGTCGCTGAAGATAGACCTGGGGAAAGACTCTCCGCTCCCCGGGTCCGATTTTCATCTGCTGGTGGGCCCGTTTGGGCCGAAAGGTGCCCCGGAGAGGTGGCCACCAAAGGGCGAAACTTTGGGGACCACGGGTCGGTGGTAGCCGGCTCGTTGGAGCCAAAGCAGCCCCTGGAATCGGCGGAAGAAAGGCGGACCGCATTTATGCGATCTGCCATTAACAGCTGATCATCGGAGATGGAGAAAACAGCGTAGAATGACAGCAAGCAGCTGAGCCGGGTGAGAACATTCTCTTCTTTCCTGGTGAAGGTGGATTTTTCGCCAAATAGCTTGTTTACAGCCTGAGAGTGAAGCCTTTACTTCTAGGGAGGGGGTGGAGTTTCCTTTCCCCCCCCCCCCCGTATACAAGCGGCGGTTTAAGCTACTTTGCAACTTAAAAATAAACTTTCAATACAGTAAAGCTGTCTGAGGCTTAATAGAAACTTGGGAAGCTTGCTCTTTTTATGGACACCTTTTTTCTTTGTTTTATGTTGAAAAGCCACTCCAATTTTATCTGTTATTCTTAAAATTCTACAGACTTTTTTTTCCCTCAACTTTTTTCTTTTTTCTTTTTCTACTCAAGTGCTGGGAACGGATACATTGTATCGCCTGGTGGTTACACTGAAAACTTTTTTTCTCTTTGTCTGGAGCTTATTTAGATTAGAAGCTTGGCTGTATGCCCAGACATGCTTATCTAAGACCTTGAAGCTTGTTGAAAAAAAGAAAAAAGAGGTTTTTCGCTGGTTTTGTTTGGCTGTACAACACGGACTATTTTTTTAGATATATGATACTTTGAGCCATCTCCCTCCTTGGATTATAATAAATATTCTGTTAAGAAGAACTGAATATTAAGGATTTTCTTTTTTCTTTTCTTCTTCTTCTTCTGAATAGAACCTGGTGGATTATAAATTTGATATTTTTGTCCTTTGCTTTTTTGTTTTTTCCTATCTCCTTTTTTTCTTTTTTCTCCTTTTTTGAACTTTTTTTCAATTATTCCTTTTTAGTGGGAGAGTTTTTCTCCTCTCCTTTTTTACTATTGTTTTTGTTCCTTTTTTTTCTTTTCCCTTGTTGCCATTTTTTAGCTTTCTTTTTTCGTATTACTTTTTCCATTTCAACTGCTTTTGTGGCTTTCCCTCCTAGCAATAGGAGCTTACTGGATTACAATTGGCCATTGGGCCACCTGGTGGATTACAATATAAGATATCAACTCAAAGATGAGCGCTTCAAACTTGTCTAAACTTGGGAGAAAAGGATCCTCTGCTGCTGCCTCGACCTCTGCGAGTCCAGTCTATCAAAAATCAATCACGACAGTGCTATAGCAAGAAAAAATGGATGTCCAACAAAAGGATACCCAGGCAATATTACAGGCAATTGCAGCCCAGGCGGCATCTTCAACTAAAAACTACGAAGATTTGAAAAATGATCTCAATAAAATGAACCAAAAAATTGAAAGCTTTCAACAGGCGATTACAGACAATCAACAAAGGATCCAAAAAATAGAAGACAAATCAGTGGAAGTCGACCAGAAATTAGAATCCCTAAAAGACAAGAATCAAAAATTGGCCCAAACAAATGCGGAACTGGAAGACACACTGGCGGTGATAGAGATGGAAAGAGCATCATACTTTTTAAGATTTCAAAACATAATAGAAGATAAGGATGAGAACCTCTTAGACCTGATAACTGAGTTACTCGCAGATCTTCTAGGAATGGGAAAGGCTTAAATGGAAGGAGAACTAGACCAGGTCTTTAGAGTCAATTCAAGCTATGCCAGAAGAAACAGAGTCCCCAGGGAAGTTCATGTTAGATTTCTTAAAAGATCCACACGAGATTAGATTTTGAGAAAAGAGATCAACCGCTAAAATACAAAGAAAAAGAAGTAGCAGTGCTTAAACAAATTCCCAGAAGGATAAGAGAGGCTCGAAGAGATTACCAGTTCTTAACCAGGAAGTTGCTTGACAAAGGAGTGAACTTTAGATGGTTGGTCCCAGAAGGGATCTTAATCTACTGGGATTCAAAAAGATATAGATTGGACACTCTGCTTAAAGCAGCGGAATTTTTTGACAACCACAGAGCTTTTTTGGAAAAAGGGGATCCTGAACCTAAGAAGCAAGAGGAAACGGGTGCTGCAGGAGCGCCTAAACAAGTAGAGGAGGAAGAAGCTAAAAAGACTTACCCAGAGGAAGGAGCAAGACCGAGAGACCAGAGACAGATAAGATCGCCTAGAAGATTGAGATCTAGATACAACTGAAGATATGGAGGAGATTGGAATCTTATCAATAAACATAAATGGATTGAATTCTCCCTCAAAAAGGAGAAAAACTTTTACCAGACTACAAAAGTTAAAAATGGACATAATTTGCCTTCAAGAGACACATATTAAGAGACAACACTTCAGAATTTTAGAACAACCGAAATTGGGCAAACTTTACTTTACACTTGCACCCCAAAAGAAAAGAGGTATAGCCCTTTACATAAAAGAAAAGATGAATCCCAAACAAGTCTATACAGACGAAGAGGGGAGAATACTAATGGTGGAAATTATGGTGGACCAAAAACAGATATTGATGGTAGCAATATACGCACCCAACGATAAGCAAGAGCAATTCTATCATCAATTACACAGTAAAATAGTGGATTTAAATTACCAAAACATTTGCATACTGGGAGATTTCAACGCAATAGTAGATGCAACTCGGGACTATAAAAGCCATAAAAAAGGGAGAAAAGGAGGAAACACTTTACCCAAAGCTTTTTTAAAAATGAAAGAATTGTCTATTCAAGATATATGGAAATCCAGAAAAATCACAATACACATTTTACTCAAATAGACATAAATCATGGTCTAGAAACGATATGATATGGACATCTTATGACTTGAAAATGATAATACAAGAGGTTGAGATAGAAACCAATGTTTGGGCAGACCACAACCCAATAAAAATGATTTGGAAAGGAACCAAGAAAAAACTAAGATGGTCTCTGAATAAATCTATACTGAAAGAAAAGGAATTCTTACAACTAGCCACAAGGGAAATTGAATTTTTCTTCAAAATAAATAAGAAAGAAGAAACATCCCTCCAAAATGTATGGGACACGGCTAAAGCATATTTTAGAGGACTGGCTATAACTTATACTGCCAAAAAGAATAAAGAAAAGAAGCAACTACAGTTAAAGTTGAGAGAAGAACTCAAAAAACTGGAACTTGAGCTACAAATTGACCCACAAAAGACAGTCCTTAAGAAGCAAATGGAGATAATAAAACATAAACTAAACCTAGCCGAGATGGATATAATGGCACAGCAGATTAAACGGAAAATGCTAATAAGCCGGGAAGATGGTTAGCATACAGATTGAAGAAAGAAAAAGAAAAAAGAATGATAAATAAGCTACAAGATTCAAAAGGAGAGTTACACTTCCACAACGATGCAATGAAAAGAATTATTAAGGACTACTACGAGACACTTTACAAGGCAGAGGTAGTTTCTAAAGAGGGAATACAGGCGTATCTGGAAGAAACTGACTTGCCAAAAGTTCCGGAGAATATCCGAAATATACTAAATGAGGAAATATCAACGATGGAGATTATAGAAGCTATAAAAAGGCAAAACAAAGGTAAGACCCCGGGCCCAGACGGCCTTCCTGCAGAATTCTATGTAGCATTACAAGATATACTAAGTCCGATGTTGAAGGAATTGTGTAATGAAATCTTTTCAGAGACTAAAATACCAAACTCGTGGACTGAAGCTAACATTACTTTGATACCTAAAGAAGATACTGACCCCACACAAATAAAAAATTAGACCAATATCGTTATTAAATGTGGATTACAAACTTTTTGCCTCTATAATGGCAGAAAGAATTAAGAAATTTCTGACTGAATTTATTCACACAGACCAAAACGGTTTTCTACCTAAAAGACAGATAAAAAACAATTTAAGGATCATTCTAGATGTTCTGGAATACTATGAAAATCATCCAGGTTAACAGATGGCATTAATATTTCTTGATGCGCAAAAAGCCTTTGGCAACTTAAACTGGCAATTTATGTTCCAGCAGCTGATGGAAATGGACTTTGGCAAAAAATTTATAACTGCAATTCAAGCAATCTACTATAAACAAACGGCCAGAATAATCTTAAATGGAGATTATACAGAAAGCTTTGACATTAAAAAAGGTACAAGACAGGGATGTCCATTATCCCCACTGCTATTCATACTAACACTGGAAGTACTGGCTAGAAATATTAGGCAGGACACCGAAATTAAAGGACTGGAGATAAAAGAGCAAAAATATAAATTACAAGCTGTTGCAGATGATTTGGTTTTCATCTTGGAGGAGCCACTAGAAACAACCACTAAACTGTTGGAGAAAATAGAAAAGTTTGGGGAAGTGGCTGGTTTGAAAATAAATAGAGAAAAGACTAAGGTATTAACAAAAAACCTAACAGACAAACAGAAAACCCAATTCACAAAAAAGACAAATTTGCAAATAGTTAAAAAACTTAAATATTTAGGAATTTACTTAACAGCAAGATGTACAACATTAAAAGAGGATAACTACGAAAGATTGTTGAAAAAAATAAAACTAGACTTGGAAAAGTGGAAAAACCTCCAACTGTCATTGCTAGGAAGAATAGCTACAGTGAAAATGAGTGTCCTGCCGAAACTACTCTTTTTATTCCAAACAATTCCTGTAAAATTGGGAAAGGCATTTTTTTATGACCTAAATGCAACAATATTGAGATTTATATGGCAAGGGAAGAAAGCACGAATCAAAGTGAAAATGTTACAAGACAGTGGCGGATTTGGACTCCCGGACTGGAGACTATATTATCAAGCAGCCATTTTACCATGGCTCAAAGAATGGATAACGTTGAGAAATAAAAGACTTCTCTACCTAGAGGAGCATGACCTACAATTGGGTTGGCATGCCTTCCTGTGGTACGGGAAAAATAAAATACACAGATATTTCCAAAACCATGCTATAAGGAATGTACTGTTTGTAGAATGGGAGAGAATAGAACAAAAGAATTATATCAAAATACCAGAGTGGCTTTCAACAATGGAAGCCTTTGCTTACCCAAATTTAATTAACTACGACAAAGTCGTTACTTACATTTTGGACAAGGACGGAAAACTCAAAGAGAGGCAAGACTTACAACAAGGTATTGACTTAGCATGGTGGCCTTATTTGCAAATTCAAAGAAGATATGAGAAAGATGTAAAGACAATGGGATTTTATAAAGAACAGACAGAATTTGACCAAATACTTTTAAAAACAGATGAAAACCTGATTAAGAAACTTTATAGATTTCTTCTAAACTTGAAGATGGAAGAAGAACAAGTAAAACAAACAATGACAGCATGGGCAAAAAACTTTGGATATTCTATAGCAGGGCTTTTCAACCGGTGGTACGCGTACCACCAGTGGTACGCGAGCACATGGCTGGTGGTACGCATAAGACGGGTTGAAAAAACATGTAAAAAAAAAATGTAAAAGAAATATTTAAAAAAATATTTTTGAAAAATATATTTTTTTTAAAGTGTAAAAGTGGGATGAGGTGAAGCGGCGGCAGCGCCGCAGAGGCCTGTGGCCAAGTCAGCTGGAACTGCACGTTGCCTGGGTCCTACTGAGAGCCCAGGATCAAAGCGCGCAGCTCCAGCTGATTGGCGGCGGCCTTGGGGGCGGCAGGCAGCCTCACGCAGTCTTCAGGGGAGATTCCGCCGGAGCTGCGCGAGGCATTGCCTGGGTCCCCCCCGCCCCCGCCCCCGCCCAGATGCCCTCACCTCCCCCAAGCGTTTTCTTTTACTCACCTGCTTTCAGCAGCATTCCCTTCCTCCTGTCCTTCTCGGCCTTCGCCCTGTGTTTGTGAGACAAAAAAAAAATTCCATTAGACTTTCTAACTTCTCGCGAGAAGTTAGAAAGTCTCATGGAACTTTTTTTTTCTTTTTTACCCACAAGCACGTGGCGAAGGCAGAGAAGCAAAAGGAGAAAGGGAGTGCAGCTGAAAGCAGGTGAGTAAAAAAATGCTTGGGGGCTATGGGGGCTCAGGGAAAGCGCCAGGATCAGCCCCGCTTTCCAGCTGATCAGCGCTTCTCCGGGGCTGTGGGGGGGGGCTCAGGGAAAGCGCCAGGATCAGCCCCGCTTTCCGGCTGATCAGCGCTTCTCCGGGGCTGTGGGGGGGGCTCAGGGAAAGCGCCAGGATCAACCCCGCTTTCCGGCTGATCAGAGCTACTCCGGGGCTGTGGGGTGGGCTCAGGGAAAGCGCCAGGATCAGCGCTTCTCCGGGGCTGTGGAGGGGGCTCAGGGAAAGCCCCAGGATCAGCCCCGCTTTCCGGCTGATCAGCGCTTCTCCGGGGCTGGGGGGGGGCTCAGGGGAAGCGCCAGGATCAGCCCACTTTCCAGCTGATCAGTGCTTCTTCTGGCATTCCCGCCGAAGCGAAGGGGAAGCGAAGGGGAATGCCAGATCTAACCCCAGGGCGGTTCGAAAGGCCAGCAGGCTGGCTGGGGGTTTTGGGGTGGAGACATGTGAGCCTTCCTCCGTCTTCTTGAATCTGGCATTCACGGACCTGGCCGGAGCGAAGGGGAAGCGGGATCAAAGCCCTTCTTTCGGCGGCAGAGAATGTAGCCAGGCGGGATTCGCCTGGGGGTTGTGCCGGCTCTTCCTCAGGGCTGGCTGCAGCAATGAATGAGCGCTTCCCCGCTCGCTGCTTTTCTCCGGCTGCGGCTGTGCACAACACACCAGAGGGAGTCTGGCAGCCGCGGCCCTTTCCCCGCCCCCGTGCGCTCCTCCGCTGCCTGCGCTCTCCTCCCCCTGTGGAAGAACGGTGGCTGTGCTGGGCTCCCGGCTGCACCGAGCGCGAGCACAAAAGGAAAGTGATTCAGCAAAGGAACCAGCATCGAAGAAATTAAAACTGAGTGACGGAGGGAGGGAAGGAAGGACAATGAGAGGGAGAGAGGGACAATGGAAGGGAGGGAGGGAAGGAGGAAGGGACAAAGAGGGAAAGAAGGAAGGAAGGAAGGAAGGAAGGAAGGAAGGAAGGAAGGAAGGAAGGAAGGAAGGAAGGAAGGAATGGACAATGGGAGAGAGGGAGGGAAGGAAGGCACCCACCCCAGTCCCACCCCCCTCCACCAGAGACCCATGGATTCCCCCCCCACAGGCACCCTGAAACCTGAGGGAGGGAGGGATGGACAATGGTAAGGATGGAGGGAAGGAGGAAGGGACAAAGAAGGAGGGAAGAAAGGAAGGAAAGAAGGAAGGAAGGGACAATGGGAGAGAGGGAGGGAAGGAGGGCACCCACCCCAGTCCCACCCCCCTCCACCAGAGACCCATGGATTCCCCCCACATAGGCATCCCGCAACCTGAGTGATGAGCTGCCCCCCCCCCCGCCATTGACTTTGTTTGTCAAAAAGTTGCAAAAGATGATCACATGACCCTGGGACACTGTGAATGTCATAAGTATGAATCAGTTGCCAAGTATCCGAATGTAAATCACATGACCCTGGGGATGCTGCAACAGTCATAAGTGTGAAAACTGGTCATAAGTTACTTTTTTCAGTGCTATTGTAACTTCGAACAGTCACTAAGCAAATTGTTGTAAGTCGAGGACTACCTGTACTTTATCATTTTTTTCCTTTTTTGGGGGGGGGGTCAAGTTTTTGACACCTTGCTGGGCGAGTGGTGGTACTCGGATGTTGCCTTATTCTAAAAGTGGTACAATGGGTGAAAAGTTTGAAAAGCCCTGGTCTATAGACTTAGAAGATTGGCAAAAGTTATGGGATAGAAACATTAAACTGACTAAAGCAGCTTCATATAAAGAAAACTTGTATAAAATGTTTTATAGATGGCACATGACACCAGTAAGACTAGCGAAAATGTTTAAAAATGTCTTGAATAATTGTTGGAAATGTAAACAAAAGCCAGGTACCTACTATCATATCTGGTGGGTATGTCCTAGTGCGAAAAATTTTTTGGCTTAAGATTCATACATGGTTAGAAAAGATGACTTAAATACAGATAGAATTTAAACCAGAATTGTTTTTGTTAGGAATATTAGGAGCCAAATATGGGAAAGAGAATGAGTATTTAATATTACACATATTTACAGCAGCGAGAATAGCATTTGCCCAATATTGGAAAAATGAAAATATACCATCTGAAGAGATTATAATTAGGAAAATTTTAGAATGTGCAGAAATGGACAGATTAACCTTAGAGATCAAAGAGAAAGAAGACTCAGTTTATTTTAAAACATGGGAAATTTTTTACCAATGGTTAGCAAAACGAACTAGCGAGAAATGACTGTGATATTTAATAAGATGAATGATATGTATTGATTGATACTCTTTATGATTATTGTTTCTCTTATTTACTATAGTTATTTACTATTACATTAATTACTGCTATTGAATATATGTACCCGGACAATAGTCTGTTTGCCAAAGCTTGGAAATGTTAATGCGGGTCACCCCATTGTTGTACCTATCCCTATCCCAACCCCAACCCTGAGCCTTACCCTGAACCCCAACACCCATATTGACCCTATGCCTTCCCTAACCTTATAAAACTTAATAAAAATACTGTATATAAAAAAAAGAAAATTAAGTAATTTCATTCTTTGCAGCAATCCTGTTTATATTGAGGCACAAGTATTTATTTAGATGCTATAAATGAGACCAACTGATTATTAGATATTAAGTTTCAAGAAGTGAATATAAAGCTGTATTTATACCAATATATAAACCCTTGATGTGTTTTCTATACAAACCAGAAAAACACATTTTGAATTTCATTCCCTCCCTCCAGTAGTAAACATAGGTGACTTGTGTATCTAGCAATTTGAGAAAATAGGGTTTTTCAAAAATGAGGGGCTTCTAATTAACTTGGGGATTCTTAGATACAGGTAGTCTTCGACTTAGTCATTTGTTTAGTGATCGTTCAAAGTTATAACAACACTGAAAAAAGTGACTTATGACTGCTTTTCACACTTACAACCATTGTAGCATCCCCATGGTCTTGTGATCAAAATTCAGACACTAGGCAACTGGCTCATATTTATGATGATAGCAATGTCCTGGGATCATGTGATCAACTTTTGCGACCTTCTAACAAGTAAAGTCAATGGGGAAGCCAGATTCACTTAACTACCATATTGCTAACTTAACTGCAGCAATTCACTTAACAACTGGGGCAAGAAATGTCATAAAATGGGGCAAAATTCATTTAACACTTAAGCAACAGAAATTATGGGTTCAATTGTGGTTGTAAGTCAAGGACTACCTGTATGCAGATTTCTACATTAAAACATGCTACTGTAATTTTACAGTACTATAGAATACTGATAACAGACTTCCGGTTCCTGCACACAGCGAAGCAGTTGAGGGATTCAGGACTCCAAGCCCTCCAGCTGAGTTTCTTCCTGTTAGGGGACCCTAAATGGGCCAGAAGCCGCCCCGGAGAGGTGGCAACAAAGGAAGGAAGTCCCAGGGACCTAGGAGAGATGGCAGTCGACCCGATCGGTCCAGGAGAAGCCTTCCAGAAACCAACAGGAGAAAGGCTAGCTTAACTTCAGAGTCTAGCCCATGGGTAGGCAACCTTGGCTGTTTTATGACTCGTGGACTTCAACTCCCAGAATTCCTGAGCCAGCATGGCTGGCTCAGGAATTCTGGGAGTTGAAGTCCACGAGTCATAAAACAGCCAAGGTTGCCTATCCCTGGTCTAGCCCAAGCTGTAAGCAACGGAAGTCAAAAGCACTATTTTAAGCTGATCGTAAACAGTGTGCTTGAATCTGGGTAAGAACATTGATTTTCTCTATCCTACCTACTTTTCCTGAAGGGGAGAAACTCCCAAGAAGCAAAAACAAAACCTCCGAGAGTGAAGGAAGGGGTTTTTTCCCCCACCCTTTTGCTACTGGAAGCGGCGAATTTAACCTTTCACGGAGGAATAAAATCTGAAAAATGACCCACTGCTGACACCTACTGGTGGATGAGGAGTATGACAGTCATGGTAAAATCTGGGGAAAAAACTAATCTTTGCCTGTGACCTTCAAAGCTTTAACAAATAAAGAACAGCTGTGTAGATAAAGTGAGACTTACAAACCTGAGGGAACAAAAACAAAACAAACCCCCCCAAAAAAAGAACTTTTTTTTTTAATTCTCTGGACTATAAGTATTTATTCAATTCTGACTCCAAAGCTATTTCCAAAGGGGGGGGGAGTAATCTGGACTTTTGGTCATCATGGAAAATCAAGAGATTTACAGGAAATACTTAAGAAAAAATGAATATTTTTCAAGAGGAGATATATGTTAAGCTGCAACTAATTCAAAGAACAATGATCTCAAATCACAAAGAAACTCAGAATAACTTTGAAAATATAAATCAACTCATCTCCAATTCAATTTTATACCAAAAAAACCCTCAGAAAAATACAGCAGAGAAGGAACAGACAAAACAGATGACTGAACATAAATTCGAGGATAGAGACTTGAAGATGGAATTCTACAAAACAAAGGAGTATGATCTAATCCAGACATGTCAAACACAAGGCCCGGGGGCCGGATGCGGCCCGCGAAGTGGTTTCATGTGGCCCGCGAAGCCATCCTGGAAACAGTGAGGGAACGGCCCCCGCTGCCTTGGCCTTGGCCCAGGCCAGCCAGGAGCCAATGTACAATTTTGTGGTGGCCATCTACGCTGAAACGTATTCAGTCTTAGCTCCACAAGGCCATCTGGAAACAGCGAGGAACCAGCCCCTGCCGCGTCGGCCTCGCCCCCTGGGTGCATGCTGGGGAAGTGTCACCCTTTGTGAGGAATGAAGAAATGCACCATCGCTTGGAAGTGGCCAGCAAATGGCCCTCACCTACTTCACATATCCGGCTTGATGGGCTCCGGGGGAGGGGTTTCGGCAGGCAGCGGGGCGCTCTCCTCACAGCGCCAAGAGGCTGAGCTGGGCGGCGCAAATCCAAACAGAAGCACGACGCTGCCCAGCCCCCAGACTGCCCGGTTTCGGCAGGCAGCGGGGCGCTCTCCTCACAGCACCAAAAGCTGAGCTGGGTGGCGCGAATCTGATGAGAAGTGCAATGCTGCCTAGCCCCCAGCCTGCCCAGTTTCAGCAGGGAGCAAGATGCAAAGCTGGTGCTGGTGCTGTGAGGAAAGCGCCCCGCTGCCTGCCAAAACCGGGCAGGCTGGTGGCTGGGCGGCATTGCGCAGGTAACATTGACTCTCATGCTGCTCATGGCATCCCCTCCCCCAGAGCCCACCAAGCCAGATATGTGAAGTAGGTGAGGGCCATGTGCTGGCCACTTCCAGGCGATGGTGCATTTCTTCATTCCTCACGAAGGGTGATACCTCCCCAGCTGCGTTTCTTGCCTGTTTTTCTCCCTCCCTCATCTCAAATATTTTCCCACCACTCTGTACTTAGGAAGGAAGGAAGGAAAGAAGGAGAGGGAGGGTCTCAGGGAAGTCCTGCCTTAGTCCTGCCCTGCTGCCCTTTCACCATCCCCTTGCCCCTCCTCCTGGCCTATCCTGGGGTCTCCCATCCTATTGCTAAGGAAGCTTTGGATACAAAGCCGGGTCTCCACCCATCATGAGCAACCTGGCTAAGGAGAGATAGCACAACAGCAGCAGCCTTGAGGAGGAGGTAAGTGCAGCTGGGTGCCCCCTTGGGGAAGTGGGGCTGGGCTTGGTGCTGCGGGTGCTTGAGGGCCAGGCTGCTGCTGCCCAGGGCTCCGGGAAGCCCGTGCCACCATCTAGCCCCCCCGCATGGCCTGAGAGGAACAGTGAGGCTCCTCCAGTGGACCATACCTTGGCACTTGCCCTGGTCCCACCCCCTTCTGCCAGAGACGCTCAGATCTGTCCCACTCCTGCCCAGGCCCCCACAGGCACCCTTGACACGAACGATGTAGAGCTGGCCACGCCCACCCAGTAGGCCACGCCCACTCCATCCACACCCACCCAGTAGGCCACGCCCACCCTGGCCACACCCACCCGGCCCCCTGAGGGCAACCGCAATGCTGATGCGGCCCTCAATGAAATTGAGTTTGACACCCCTGATCTAATCCAAGTGGAAAATTTTTTACAGGAAATACTAGATTTGGAAAAGACAACTTATATTTCAACACTACAAAATAAACTTGAGGACAAGAAAAAAGACTGGATAAAACGTTCTACAGAGATATCAGAAAAAACACCAGAACTGGAGAGACAAAAAACGACAAGAGAAGCAGAGAGAAAAAGAAGGAAAAAGATTCCCAGTAAAAAGGAGTGGGCAAATGCTCCTGTAGCGGGGCTGTCTGAAAGTGTCTGCAGAAGCCTGGCTGGGGAGAGAGAGATTGGGATAGCTGCTGCTGGTTTTGGGTGCGGCAGGCGTGGACGAGGAAAAAAGATATAAAAGGAAGGAAGGAAAGGTGTGGGGGTTGTTGGTTGTTGCAGTTCGTCAGGTGAAGACAAAGAGGGGTTGGAGGTTTTAAGCTGATCCCTTCTGGTGAAGGAGGGGGAAAAGGAGAGAGTGAGAAAGAGTGAGGGGGTGGAATTTTATTGCTTACTTTCGCAAGGGAGGTATCCCAAGCAGAGGCAAGAGAGTGTGTGGAGAAAGAAAGTTGCTGGGGCTGTTAACCTCAGATTTTAATAATAAAGGATAAGGGGGGAGGGGTTTGACACTGGCCTGTCGGAGACTGCAAGAAGCCACAGGAGAGGACGAGAGGCTGCTTGTTGCTGTGAAGACTGAAGGCCATCCGAACTGTGACTATTGCTGCTTGTGCCAGTTTTAGACATTGTGGGGAGTTGCCCTGAGGGGGGCGAGCCATTACTGCAGCAAGCTGACTGCTTTTGTTCGTGTTTTACTACTGCCTGGAGCCAGGGGTTTTCCCCCTCCCCACTTGTTTCCAAAAAGGTCGCTGAGGAATCATTGACTGTTGCTGCTATGACAGCCTGGGGCTGCTAGACACCATCACAGCATTGACTATTGGGGTTAGGGGCTGGTCATCTTTGTTCCTGGAAGCCCCTCCCTGAAGACAAGAGCCTGCCACCTCCTCACTTTGTGTGAGCCTCTGTTGGAAGAGACACTTTACTAACACCTAGAGAGTATAGCTGCAGAGCTTGACTAAGGGGAACGGAGCTGGGGTGGGCCCTGGGCTTTAGCGGTCTCTGAGGAGGTAACGCTACACTCCTAACAAAGATACTGATTTACTTTTTATATCTACAGCAACATTTGTGAACATACGGAAAAACCTTTTGATTCAGCAAAATACATTAATTAAGAAAGATACTGGGCAAAGGAAAAAGATTAAGGTGGAAACCAAGAAAATAGATGATGGGACTTATCAGAGAGAATACTTAAAAAAGAAACATTTGTTTGAATATGGTTAAAGAAATAGAAAAATTTTGGAATATACTATTCTAAGAGGGATGAATTCTCTAAACCACAGGTCGTCAACCTGCGGCTATGGAGCCGCATGTGGCTCTTTGAGCCTTCCCCTGCGGCTCCCAGCCTCCTCTGCCATTTGCAGAGAGAGACAGAGACAGAGAGAGGCACTTGCACTTCCCTTCTCTCTCTCTCTCTCTCTCTCTGTAAAAAAGAGAGTGGACTCACAGTGTTCTCCGACGAACTGAAAAGCTTATTGGGCGGGGCTCCTCCTTTGCTGCGTCTCTGCAGGAAGCAGGAAACAGGAAGCAGGAAGGGCAGGAGAGAGCTAGCTAGCCCAGCTATGCTGACTCAGGAATTCTGGGAGTTGAAGTCCATGAGTCATAAAAGAGCCGAGGTTGCCTACCCTTGAGCTTGTTGGAGAACAGCTTGAAGCCAGCTTGCCAGGTGAGCAGAAGATCAGAGAGAGGGAGAGAGGGGGGAGGGAAAGAGAGAGAGAGAGAGAGGGAAGAGAGAGAGAGAGAGAGAGAGAGGGAGAGGAGACAGAGACACAGAGAGAGAGACCCTTTTGGCATCTAAAATGAAGATAACACTGCATATATCCTTTTTTACCTTTATGGTATACACACACACACACACACATATATATATATATATTCACACATAAATATACATACATATATATACACATACATACATATATATATTTGTTTTCTGAGGTTTTCACGGGTGTTTGTATGTAGGTCTTTGGTAATTCGGGTTTTCTCCCGCGTAAAATTGGAAGTGTCTTGGCGACGTTCCAATGGCTCCCTAGGACACACCATCTACCAGAAGAAAACACACACAAACCGCTATCTGCACGCACTCTCACACCACCACCCAGCACAGATCAACTCCGTAGCCAAGACACTCATCTCGAGAACAAAACGCTTAGCTGACGAACAACACCTAAAAACCGAACTACACACTCTCACTAACGTACTAACATCCAACGGATTCCAAAGAAATAAGATTACCAACCTAATCCAAAAAGAAAACCCCCACTAAAATCCAAGACAGAGAACAAGAAAATGGCAAAGCCCTCCTCCCATACATAAAAGGCACCACAGACAGAATCAGCAAGATCCTCCACAAACACAACATCAAGACAGCATTCTGCACAAACCAAAAAATATCCACCATCCTAAGAAGCCCCCAAGACAAAATTGAGTTAGAAAATCAAGGAGTATATGAAATCCCATGCACCACCTGCCCCACCACATACATCGGACAAACCAACAGAAGAATAAGTGCACGCATTGAAGAACACAAGAACTCAGTCAGAAAAGAGGAACCAACTTCTTCCCTGGTCCAACACCTTAAAGCCACAGGACATAAAATTGACTTTAAAAATACCAGAACTATCGCCCAAACTGAACACTTTAACAACAGAATAATCAGAGAAGCCATCGAGATAGAAAAACGCCCACACAGCATGAATAAACGAGATGATACCTCCCGCCTACCAGCCATTTGGAAACCCACCCTTATTGACAAACGAGTCCCTAACACAAAGAATGACACTAGACCCACACTCACGAAAACCACACAGGATGTCACCACCACACATCCACGCAAAAAGCAAACCCAAACCCACACCGATGATGAGGCACGACCACAAACCAGAAACCAGACCACAGCTGCATCATTAGCCATTTCAAACCCCTCCAATCCATACATGAAGCAAACTGACACCCACCTTGATGATATGGCACGACCACGAACCGAAGCCAAACAACAGCAATGCAGCTCTCCATCTCAAATCCCGCTGCAACTCAGACTAATCCGAGCACAACAAAGCCCCCACCCAAACAGAACACACCCCCATCCAATCAGAGCACAGCCAACCCCCCATCCAATTAGAGCACAGCCAAGCCCCTAACCAATCAGAACACACCTCCACCCAATCAGAACACAGCCAAGCTCTCACCCAATCAGTTCATACCCCCACTGGCAGTTATAAGGAAGAAACAGCTGCGATCACACATTGCTCCTAGAAGCACGGGGCCGAAGAGACACCAGCCTGAAGATGACGAATGAGACTTCGTCGAAACGTCGCCAAGACACTTCCAATTTTACGCGGGAGAAAACCCGAATTACCAAAGACCTACATACATATACATACATGTATACATATATATATATATATATATATATATACACACACACATATACATATATATACATATATATATACATATATATATACATATTCAATAACACAGTCCTCGATCTCCGGGAGAAATATAAACCAGCTGTTTATTGTTAAAAAAGTTTAAAACAATAAAAACAACTATTTAATAATAACAATAATAATAAAGTTGGAAGGGACCTTGGAGGTCATCGAGTCCAACCCCCTGCTCAGGCAGGAAACCCTATACCATTTCAGACAAATGGCTGTCCAGTCTCTTCTTAAAAACTTCCAGTGTTGGAGCATTCACCGCTTCTGGAGCAGGTTGTTCCACTGGTTAATTGTTCTAAACGGTAAGAAGTTTATCCTCGTTCAAGGTTGCTTCTCTCCTTGACTAGTTTCCATCCACTGTACTTCGTCATATGCCTCAGGCGCCTTGGAGAATAGCTGACTCCCTATTCTTTGTGGTCAACCCCTGAGATATTGGAGAAACTGATATCATGTCACCCTAGGTCCTTCTTTCATTAAACGAGACCTACCAACCACAGCAAACGTTCCTGATATGCTTTGCCTCAGACCCTAAGCATCTTTGTTGCTCTTTCTCTGCACTTTCTAGAGTCTCAACACTTTTTTACATCGTTGGTGACCAAAAACTGGATGCAGTTATTCATTGTTGCCTTACCAAGGGCATTGTCAAGTGATTAATACTTAGTGATCTTGATTCTATCCCTCTGTTAATGCAGCCCAGCACTGTGTTGCTTTTTAGGCAGCTGCAGCACACTGCTGGCTCATATTAAGTTGATGTACACTAGGACTCCGAGATCCCTCTCACCGTACTACTATTGGAAAGCAATGGTACCCCCTATACTATACCTGTACATTTGGTTTTTCTTGCCTAAATGTAGAACCTTACTTTTTTCACCATTGAATTTCATTTTGTTAGATAGCGCCCAGTGTTCAAATGTGTCCAGGTCCTCCTGTAACTTAAGCCTGTCTTCTGGAGTGTTGGCTATTCCTGCCAGCTTGGTGTCATCCGCAAATTTGATGAGTTCCCCATCTATCCCCTCGTCCAAATCGTAATATAATATTAAAACAACTTAGCTTTCGCTGGTCCACTGCCAGCGTCTTCAGAGTGAAGTTTCGGGGGTGGAGATTACTTTTATAGACCTTGCTAGCCTAATTGCTTACTCATTGACCGTGTGACACGGTCACACTGCAATCACACATTGCTCCTAGAAGCACGAAGCCGAAGACGCCAGCCTGAAGATGACGAATGGGACTTCGTCGAAACGTTGCCAAGACACTTCCAATTTTACGCGGGAGAAAACCCGAATTACCAAAGACCTACATACAAACACCCGTGAAAACCTCAGAAAATATACATATATATACATATATATACACATATACACATATACATATACACATACACACACACACGCACACATATATATATACCTATAATAAAGGTAAAAAAGGATATATGCAGTGTTATCTTCATTTTAGATATCAAAATGGTTTTGCGGCTCCCAGTGTTTGGTTTTCGGTGGGAAACGGGTCCAAGTGGCTCTTTGAGTGTTTTGGGTTGCCTACCCCTGCTCTAAACAATATAGTATTCTTTTTTCTCTTTTGTGTTCTTTTTCTTGATATGAGTAATATAAAAAAGTTGAAATGATTTAAATAAAGGAAATGTTTTAGATACTTAAATGTGACTGAATTTAAGAAAATTATAACAAAAAAAATGTTTTGAATAAGAGTTAAAGGACTAGATGACTAGATGTATTCAATGGAATGTTTAAAGATTAAATATTAAATATATTCTTAATTATGGTTAAAAAGAAAAAAATAAGAAAATATATATTAGCCTAGGAGGGATATATACTGTATTTTAAGTAGTATGTTATTTCTTATGTTTCTTTACTCCTTTTCCTTTTTTTTTCTTTCTTTTTCTTTTCATTGTTTTATCTATTTCTTAAGAAATGTAAAAGTGTGAGATGGCTTATATGGAAAAAATAGAGTTAAATTTGTAAATGTAAATGTAATTAATTTTTGAGAAAATCTTCACCAGTAAGAATATCTAGAATTTGGTGGGAGAAATAAACTAAAATAAGGATTGCAACAGGATCTATGATAAGGCAACCAGAATGATTGAATAGAAAAGAAATATTATACTAATATGATTATTATTTTTAGGAATATTGGAAAAAAATTATATATTGAATTGTTATTTATCAAAACAATAAGAATTGTATTAACTCAATGTTTGCAAAAGAGGTTACTTTGGGGAAAATCAACTAAAATTAATATGTGGAATATGGATTATAGAAATTAATTGTTAATGATTGTTTTACAAATGTAACCCAGACAACACACTGTTCACCAATTATTGAGTGATTTATGTGTTGTTTTTTAAATCAATAAAATATATTTTTTAAAAAAAAGAATACTGGTAACAGCTGGATCTATACAGGAGACAAGAAAGCCTGTGGAAATCAGAGACAATAAATAAAGAGATGGTCTAAAGAAATCAAGCCAAATTATGGTTAAGAGGGTTAACATATAGAGGTCTATCTTAGCCAAGGTTACTATGCACAAGTAGTGTGCTAATATACAAAGCCTGTTCAATCCTCTCTACATAAGCAAATTAAACCAATCAGAGTTAAAGAATGTATTGTGAAATTTAAATCCAAGATCTTGATTTGTTCTTCTCAAAGAACCATGTATTTTCTCCAATGAGGAAGACACCACACAGTGGCTAGAATATCTACTGTAAACATCCAGAAACCATGAAAGATACCTGCAGTACAGGACAATAACAGTTCCTCTAATTCTAGATGAAAGTGTGTGTAAGACTTGGGGGAGAGGGGCAAGGGGAGGGGAGTTCAGAATCAAGTGCATCTTTTGCTATTATAGTTATATGCTAAGGAGTTGATTCTACATACCATAAAAGAAGATGGACTCGGGCACAGGCAACTATCATTTGTGGATATATTTGGATTTACTGTGGAATTCATTTACCAGATGGCAAATTACTGAAACTTCTCTTTGTCACATACTCTACTCCCCCTCCTCTTTTAGATTTTCTTTTGGTTTGTGGGCTTACCTCATGAAAAGCACCCAAACTACAGTGTTATTTTTTTCTAAGTTGGCTAAAAATTGGTCTTGTTGGAATAAGGACGGCACTAGAAGTTCATGTTTTTCAGTGTACCAGTTTCCCCGTTTAAATTAAAATGAGGGCAAGTAAGGTACCTGCTGGGTCCACCACTTCCAATGGTAACCGTCTGGTAGTTTTATCCCTTTCCCACTCCCCAATTTCTCTCCCAAAGTAGCTTGACAAAGATTACTGCAATGGTTCTCAACCTGTGGTCCGTGGACCCCTGGGGGTCCACGATATCATCACAGGGGGTCCGCAAAAGCTTTAAGAAATGTTATGATTTAAATCTTAAGTCTTGGGAGTCCATGGCCACAAAAAGTGTTTAAAGGGTTGAAGAACCACTGGATTACTGAGATTTTGTTCCAGACTGTCTGTGGACCTGTCCTCTTAGGAACATACTACAATAGTGTGTTGATGGCCCCTAATTGTATTATCATCTGTTTGGTTATATTCTAATTAATTTCCTCTCAGTATAGTTTATAGTAAAGTCTTGTATTCTCACTTTATTCAGTAAAACTCGTTAATCCAAACATTGTGTCCATATGTATCAAGCAAACTACCAGTCAAATATAGCTTATATGTTTAAGAAAAGTTATATTTCTTGCAAGCAGCATCTTCTTAAATATGCCAAACTTACTCAACATGAGTTTCTTCACATTCCAAAATGTTATGCAGTCATTACTGCCTGTTACCTGCTTACTTCAGACAATACCCATTTATTTGGAAGGATCACTTTTGCATAAAGGTTTTAACAACTTTTGGACTCTAGCAGTTAGATGATCACAATTTTAGGGGTACCCGAGTTAGCAAAGTCTAATGGTTTAGTAGTATCCAGGCTATAATTTTCTACATGATTTATAAGTAATTCTATGCAAGATATATTCAGAGCCTTTTGTTTGCATTCTTTTTCTTTTTTCTTGAAGTTTTGACTATTTTCTGAACCTCTTGTTCAGAATTTTAAAATGCAGTCTCATATGACCTAACTTGTAAGAAAGTCTTACTGAATATATGTCTTAATATCTCAGCAAACATAAAGGGCTATACTATCAGTCTACTAATTTCTATAAGCAGGACCTGAAGCCTAGTGACTCAGTTAATCACTTGTTCAGAATTTGCCATCTATCCAAATATGGGTAGCTGCACAAATTCAGGATAAACACAAGCCTACAACTTAGTTCACAAAATTTAATATTAACCCAGGGGTCTCAAGGAACAACTAGAGGAGAAACACTTTTCAAATTGATATTAAGCAGAGTTTTACTAAAAATATATTTATTAGGTTATAATATGCATATATGAATTAAGTAGAACATGCATTTTCTCCACTTTCACACCATAATGGAAATGAGACAAACATGTTACAATCTTTAAACGTTTCAATGCCAAGAATACTGTGCTATAATTATGATGCACGTATTACTAATTTGACTCCCAAGTACTGTTTTATTACTGCTCACCACAAAATTGAATTAGTGCCAAATCATGTGGGTGTCAAAGAAAATAGGCGAAATAGACTAATTTAATTTTAACTGTTTTCCATACGAGTACTGAATTTAACAAGCCAATTTTATTTGGGGAAAAGAGTTAGAAAGCATCGACCAGTAACCAAGTTTTTCATCCTATTTCTTGTAATTTCTTCCTGTAAACTGAACAACACATTTTGTTTATCCCTATCCGTGCAGTTCAAGAGTCCTCCTTCCTTACCGTAACTTAGCTGGTAGCTACAGAACTGACAGCAGCGAATCTGTCAGGTAGATGGCAAAGCCAGCCATGCTTGCAGCCTAATTAGAATACAAAGACGCCACCTAGCGTCCAAATGAACGGAACTTTTACCCTTCCGCGCCGTTAGAGCTCGCATTCTCGCAGTTGCTGCGCTATTAAGGCCCAGCCCAACGATATAGAGGCATAACAAAATGGCGGCTACTCGCTGCGACATGTGACCCCCTTTGTGCTTTTCGGGAGGCTGAGGGGAGGCCAGCAGGCGGCCTTGGCACCCGAGCCGAGACAGACATGTCAGGGGGGGGGGCTCCACAGAGAGGGCAAACGGGGCTTTTAGGGTTCAACATCGCCGTCTTCCCAAGGGGGGAGGGGAGGATATGGGGAGGAAGCGGGGAGAAAATGGCGGCCATTTTGTGCTTGCGCAGAGGTGATGGCGGGGCCCAGCTCGCCCGGAGTAGGGACAGGGGGGGGGGGGGGTGTCTCTCACGTACCGACTCCTCTTCCTTCTCCATGCCCGTGGGCATCTGCGGCACGGCCCGGTTGATCGAGGCATACTCGGCCAGGTCGGGCAAGTCCTCGCAGCGGAAGACGGGAAGCGGCTTAGACGCGTCCAGCGCCCGGGCCCGGAACGACAGTTTGCTCATATTAGTCGTCGGCTGTAACTGCTATGGCGGCTGCTGCTCCGGCAGAGCGGAGGGAGGCAGCGAGAGCTCTCCGAAGTGAGAGCCGGACCCTGCCGAGAGCTCTCATGGAGGGACCGGGACTCCCGCGACGGGGCGGGGCTCGCTCTGAGGCGGGTCCCAGCGGCGCCGATTGGCGCGGCTAGGGTAGGGCGCCGGTTTTTCACCTTCGCCGCTCCGGGTCTGCTCAATACGCCACGGCCAACATGGCGGACATTAAACCTCGACTGGCCGCCTCCTTCACCCAACCCCAGCGCTACAGCCATTCCCACACTGCATCGCGCAAAATCGCGGGCACGGCGCTGTTAAAACGAGCGCGCGGCGCGAGCACGGGAAGGAACGGGCACGAAAGAGCGGCTATTTTGACTCTCACCGGGCCGAAGACGCTCCAGTCTCTTTCTCGAGGCAGCATCGTTCCTCTTGCCCCCGCCCTCACACGCTGGGAAATGAGTGAAAGAGGGACGGATCCATCTCTGCCGCCTGGAAGAAGGTAAGGAGAAAATCCACGCCTCGGAAAATCGGGAGCACCTCCGGCCCGAACCCCTTGGGAGAAAGATGTGTGCGGCCCAGTTCCGTTTAAACATACTGCGTTAGAGAGCAGCCGCTTCATATTATCTTTTAAATCCTATTTTCATTTCTCTCCGGGCACTTTGTTCTCTCCTCAGTAAGACAGGCCTCTGCGACATCAAAAGTTCTATAGCTGACAGGAATGCAAATACACAGATATTTAAAACCGCAGATTGGATAGTTTAAAATTAACAGTTCTCCGGACAAAAAGATTACTGATAAAGGAGAATGTTTGTAGCTCGGGGTTGACATGAGGGGTCCTTGGTGCTCTCTGAGCTTACTTGTTTTCTTGCAGACGTTTCAGGACCCAAATGAGGTAACATCGGTGTTGATAAGTTTGTCCCTCAAATTGAAAGTATCTACGGTAGTTAGAGGTTAATAAGATCCATGATTCTCGGTGTTTCAATCTTGGTGCATTTGACTAGCCATTGCTGTGGAGCAATGTTGCCATGGATTCATAAATCAATCATCAATTTAACAACTCAAAGGTACACCCATGGGATCACTGCTTTCAGGACTCATAGCGGAGGTCATAATGCAACACCTAGAACTGATTGCACTCCTATCCACACAACCCAAAATATGGATCAGGTATGTAGATGACACCACCAAAATAAAGGACCAGCTAGAGAACACACATGACACCATCAACATCTTCAAAGGTATTAAATTCACAACTGAGAAAGAAACTCACTACCTTTCCTGGACATCCTCATCAGCAGATACAGCAATGGCAAACTACAAACACAGGTCTATTGAAAAACCACTCACACCAACCAAGTACTTCACTACCAAAGCAACAACCCAACTTCCCTGTGAGAGGACAGGCTGCCTGAGATTAGCTAGCACCTGGGCTGATGGTGCCCTGCCCCTTTAAGTTTAAGACCTCTTCCCAGCCAGTCCAGCTGCTTAGCAAAGAGGAACCATAAAAGCCCTGAAGCAAAGCAAGCTGGGTGTGGTGGATTAGTTGGCATTGAAGGGTTGTGGTTTTTCCTATTCTGTATAGGAAGCAACATGAAGTTAAGGAGAACTGTACTTTACCCCTGATACTAAAGAGCAGTACTAGGTGGGTGGGTGGGTGGGGTGGCTGAAACTCAAGTGGTTCAGTACACCGTACATGAAAAGGAAACAAACTGGTTAAAAAGGGGGCCGTGAAAGCAAAGGAGTTTGGCCCTCGCAGAGCCCAGACCTTGCAGAGGTTAGCCATTATACTGACTGAGGAAACCAGACCCTGTACCAGAGCATATACCAAATTCACCAATATGGATCAAATTGAAGGGGAAGTTTCTCCAGTTGAAGTGGTTCCTACCTTGGTAGAAGAAGGTGCCAGCCCTAAACATAAACTGAAGCAGGAAGGCCAATGTGAAATGGGATCAGGCCCAGATACACGAGCCAACATTGTCACAGAACTGGTAAGGCAGCAACAAGAGGAGAGCCTGAGACTCATTAGAAAGAATGAAGAGCAGCAGCTTTGGAGGGAACAGGAAAGGAAAGATAGGCTGGATTGGGAAAGGCATGAAAGGGAAGCCAGTAGAGAGGAGTTCAAGGGGCTGTTAGACCTACTTAAAGGGATACAATCCCCAAAAGGGGCACATTCTCCAAGGTTTGGAAAAAAGAGAGGAGGTGGTCCCAAGGATATAACAATTCCCAAGTTGTCTGAGGAAGAGGACATAGAAGCCTAGCATGTTCAAAAGAGTGGTTACCTCTTGCAAATGGCCTGAGAATGGGTGGCCAGATCAGCTCCCTGTTCAACAGGGAAGGCTTGAAGGTCCTATAGTAGTCTTCCTGCAAGAGATGCAGTAGACATGTAAAAGAAGTAATCTTGAATATATTTGAAGTCACACCATACACCTATAGGAAATGGTTCAGGAGCTATACCTACAACACACGAGGGAATCCATGAACTGTGGGCCAGGTTGGAAGACCTAGGCAGAAAATGGCTGAGGCCAGACAAAAGAAGCAAAGAAGGCATGGTTGAGGAGGTAATTTTGTTGCAGTTTCTGCAAGTACTCCCTACCAAATTGAGATTGTGGGTACAGGAACACAACGCAGAGTCAGGACAAAGAGCAGTTGAGTTAGTAGATTACATGGCAACCTGGAAGGCAGAAGACATTAGAAGTGAAGCTAGAGAGGGAGATAGGAAAATTAGGAAGCCTGTTCCTGTGAGTAAGAACTTTAAGGAGTTGGAAAAGAGGGAAAGGGAGCAGCGAAGCCTTTAGCTCCTACCCAAACCAAAGGTAGAAAATGGGAGGTCAGAGAGACCTGTAGTTGTTACACCTGTGGGCAAAGTAAAGTAGCCACTTCTCCAAAGACTGTAAAAGCCAGTGTCAACTTCTGCAATGAACCTAGCTGACGCCATCTTTGTAGTTCTCAGTTGCCACATAAAGAGAAGGAGAGGGGATTAGGTTGCTTTTACTTTTATTAGACTAAACATAGAACGATCCTGTGGTAACCAAGGTCATTCTCACCCGACCCTGAAGGCGGAGAGAAGAACTGTCAAGAAGACCGCCAAATGCACTTATTGGATAATGTGATCAGTAGCATAATAGAAGGGAGGGAGTTGTTACATTAATTACTCTGAGTCTCTGGAGGAAAGTTTAGAGTTGGGTTCACTTTTGATCGTGTCGATATGTATCCAATAAATATGTTCTTTGAGGAATTCTCAAGCCTCGGAGTTCTACATTATTCGGTTTCATTAGTCGGAACCCTGACAGCCAGAGGAAAAAGGGAATGTCTGCAGTAAGGCAGGTGTCTCTGGGAAGGAAAATTACAATCCCAGCAAAGGTTAATGGGGTTCCTGTGAGAGGCTTAATAGATACTGGGAGTAGACAAACAGCGTGTCCTCATTTAGTGAAAAGGGTGGTGTCTATGGGAAACAAGCCTCTTACAAATGTGTTTGGGCAGACTAAGATGGTCACATTGGTTAAAGCTAAAGTATAGGTGCAGGGTAATGGTGGTAGGGGTAATCCCTCACCTGCCGTGTAACCTAGTGCTGGGTATAGACTTTTCCTCAACTGAACACTGGGCACAGAGAAAAGGAGTCAAAAAAGAAGGTAAGATAGTGGGAATTACCACAAGAGCCCAAGCTAAGGTAAAGATGAGGGTGGAGGAGAAACAGGAAGGGGAGAAACCTGGGAGTCTTCCTAGCCATCCTGATTTAGTAGGAGAAAAGAATTATCCTAGGAAAGAGAAAGCTTTAAGAAAGGAGGACAAAGCTAGGGGTGAACCCATAGGTATAAAGACGCCTAAATGGGAAGTTCACCTGGGACCCTTGCAAAAAGAAGACCCCCCCACATTAAAAACTTGTTGGTTAGCTGCAAAAAGAGGGAAACAAGGACTTTACTACCAAGGTATCAAGAAAAAGAAGGGTTGCTGTACCACATAAGGCTTCATCCCTATACAAAGGAACAGATTGAACAAATTGTGGTTCCTCTGGGCTGTCGCAAAGCCATATTGGAGTTAGTTCATGAGACTGTGGGCCGGACATATGGGTCAGGATAGGACCACTTCTACTGTAGGATTCTGGAAAGGTTCTATTGGCCAGGGATCTGTGGACCGGTGACCCAGTACTGCAAAACATGCCCGTGTGTCAATTGGTAAGGCCAAAAGTGGAACACGACAAAGTCCCTATGGAAAGGGTACTGTCAGAGTCCCCAAAGAAATGTATTCTTTTCCCTGTATTCTTTTCCCTTTCTATGCTTTGCTTACCTTTGTAACCATTCTTTGGGGCCTGCCATTCTGTTGGGTGGGGGGAATGCTCTGGGATGCCTTTCACTGTCTTGCTGCTGTGCCCTTCCACCAGGAGAAGGAATGCATCTCCCTTATCGAGGTGGCAGTTGGTGCTTAGAGCCAGAAGGAAACGAAAGTGAGAGAGACCTTGAAGAACACGCCAATGGAGCCAGTTACCAAAACACTATGCCACCTGTGGATTGGCTGGATTTCAAACGGACTCTGGGGGGAGGAGTAATAAAATTGCTTTTAATATGTTATTTGCATGGGTTCTTCCCCAGATCTTGCCTTGCCATCCCTGCTACCACTAGCCCCTACTAAAAGTTTCTTTTGAGATAATGCCTGTCTCAAGAGTTCTGCTTTCTTGGGAGGCTTAGCTGAGGTAGGTCCTTACATAAGGCGAGATCTGCATAGTGCCCAACCTGGAGAGGCAACAGCCCTACCAAGGTGGGTTGCAACCGACTTGCCTCTTCCTAACAGCAAGATGGAAGAAGGTGAAATTGAGACCTGGAGCAGAGATGCCGGTTTGGCAGACCCCGAGGAAGGCACCTCCAGGGACCTGGAGGAGGCTGATCCCTCGGGAGAAGCAGATCGAGCCAGGTGGTCGCTCGGGGTCAGAAAGAAAGACAGCTGGGAAGGAAAAGCCCAGAAAGTAACTCTCACGCGAGGCGGAGGAAAGAAGAAAGCAAAAAAGAAAAATCCGGAGCCTGCCCCTCCTGAAAAGGAGAAAGCGGATCCAAAATCGGAAATGATGGAGGCAGTCCTGAAGCAAACCATGGAGTATGTGAGAGAGTGTTTCGAGGAGCTAAAAGCCCAGCTGAAGGGGCCCCCAGGGTCAGAGGAAGATGCGGAGGAGGAAGCGGACGAAGAAGAGGCAGCAGAGCCGGAGGCAACAGAGGCAGCGGCCCCTCCCACAGCAAGGGCACAGAGGGCGCAACACCCCCCCCCCAAAGACCCAGGGATGGACCACCCCAGCCTGCGGAGGTGAAACCAATCCCATTGGGGGTGAAGTTCGATGGAAACCCTAAAAGACGGGGTTTTCCTGGCCCAGGTGTTCACCTACATGCAGATATATGGGAGAATGCTGCCCACAGACGAGGAAAAAGGGTGGTCACCCTGGCTTTAGAAGATCCCGCTGCCAGCTGGATGGTGACCCTGTACAACTGCAACGCTCCAGAACTAAGAAATTTCAACTGATTTATGGCAGCCCTCCATCACCGCTTTGAAGACCACCTTGCAGACAAGAAAGCCCGCGAATGCATAAAAATGGTGAAGCAAGGGCGACGGCCAGTAGCCGAGTACATGGAAGAATTCCGAGAGCTAACCAGCCGTTTGAACTGGTCAGAGGACATTCTGGTAAGCTGCTTCCAGGATGGGTTAAACAAAGATCTGTACAATGCCTGTGTGGCCCGCGGAGCACCAGGGAGGCTGTACGACTGGTGCCTGCTGGCAGAGGAGGTTGAAATAGATCAACGCAAGCACCTGCACCGCCCGGTGAGAACGAGCTTCAAGCTGCAGCCAGAGAGGAGAGACCGCCCGCACTTCGCCGGCAACACCCCGCTCCACTGCTTGCTTCAAATGCGGAAAGGAGGGGCACCAAGCCGTCGACTGTCGCAGCAAAGTGCCAGCGAAAAGGGGAGACCGTCAATCCACCGGGAAACCCACAAAAGCCACACCGGATCCAAGGGAGTCGGCGATGAGATCGGAGGAGTACGTAGAGCTTCCCTGAGCCCCTGGGGCTGAGGGTCGAGTTCCGACTTCCCCTAAATATGACTTGGAGGCAGCGGAGAGTGACTACAAGGACAAACCCTTGGTAAGTGGGCCGATTAACCCCATAACCGTGCCCCTAGAACTGTCCATACCGGGCACTGGGAAGAAGATAAATTTAGCAGCTTTACTGGACTTGGGGTGCACCCGCTGCTTAATCAGTCCAAAGCTAGTGGGGAATATGGGAGTGCCCCTCAGGGGGCTCAAGTCCCTAATCACTTTTTGTCAACTCGATGGGTCCATAGCAGGGGGGTTCCTGCTAGTTTCGCCACCAAGCCCCTGAATTTACTCATGGGGGACCACTCAGAGACTTTACTATTTGTGGTAGCCCCTAGAATGGAATGGCCGCTTTTGCTGGGACTGACCTGGTTAAAGAAATGGAACCACATAGTCGATTGGAGGGAGGGACTCCTGAAATTCCCGAAGAGGAGGGGCCCTCCCCCAGCCAAGAGCAGAGGCGGGAGGCGTGGACTGTGCCGCAAAATAGCCTCCACCCTCAGTGAACAAGAGCTGCAAAGCCTCCCACCGGAATACCAGGATCTAGCTGAAGTGTTCAGTGAGCAAAGATCGGATGAGCTTCTACCCCATCGCCCTACAGACTGTGCTATTGAAATCATCCCAGGGGCAAAACTCCCAAAACCAAAGCTGTACTCCATGACCCCCAGGGAATTGGAGGAACTCTGCAAATTCATTGACAAGAATTTGGCGCGAGGTTTCATTCAGCCAGCTAAACCGCGGGTGGCCACCCCTGTATTATTCAGAGAGAAGAAAGATGGGTCTCTTCGTCTCTGCGTAGACTATAGGGGGCTCAATGCGGTATGTGTGGAGAATTTATACCCCCTCCCCCTAATAAAAGACATGCTAGCACACCTGTCAAAAGGCAAAATCTTCTCCAAGCTAGATCTGTGGGAGGTGTACTATCAAATAAGAATACGGGAGGGGGATGAGTGGAAAACCGCTTTCAATTGCCCCATGGGGTGTTTCCAATTTAATGTGCTTCCTTTTGGACTGCAGGGCCCCCCGGCAGCATTCATCCAATTGATCAACGAGGTCCTTCATGAGCATTTATACAAGGGGGTTTTGGTTTATCTGGCGACATCCTAATCTATACCGAAACCAAGGCTGAGCATGTCAGACTGGTTAGAGCGGTACTAAATAAATTGCACTGTGCCAAGCTGTATGCAAAACTGTCCAAATGCAAATTCCACAAAGATCACATCAATTATTTGGGCTATTGCATCTCCACCGAATGGGTGGAGATGGATCCGGAGAAGGTGTGGGCCGTTTTAGAATGGGCCCCACCCCGCACCAGAAAACAACTCCAAAGCTTCTTAGGCTTTGCGAATTTTTATCAGCAGTTCATTCCATTTGCGCAAATAGCACTCCCCCATCACAAATATGCTAAAAACCAAAAGTGGGGATAAGCCAAAGCCTAGCCAGCCGCTGAAATGGTTGGGAGAATGTCAAGTCGCTTAAGAGACTTTTCTCTGCGGAGCCGGTTTTAAAACACCCAGATCCGGAGGAGGCTTTTGTTATCCAAGCCGATGCTAGTGACATAGCAGTAGAAGCAGTCCTCCTCCAAAGGAACAAGGAGGGCCAGCTGCAACCATGTGCTTACACTTCTAAAAAGTTATCTGAAACGGAACAGAGGTGGGTGGCATGGGAGAAGGAGGCCTATGCTGTGCGATGGGCTCTTTTAATCTGGCGGCATTTCCTAGAGGGGAGCAAAATACCATTTCAAGTGTGGACTGACCACAAGAATCTCAAAGCCATGAAAACCCCTAGGAAACTGTCCCCTAAGCAAGCAAGGTGGTCTCAACATTTCCACCGATTCAATTTTGCAATTCATTACCTCCCTGGGGGGAGGAATTTTTGGGCAGATGCTCTGTCTAGAATGCCGCAGTTTAACAGTGTAAAATCTGAAGTGGCTAAACCATTCCTGACCCCGAACCAATTAGCAGCACCCATCACTACCAGAGCACAAACCAGGGCCACGGTGCCAATAGATGTGACAGCGGCTCAGGAATTCAAGAAAGCATTAGAAACCGATGAGTGGTTTCAAACGCATAAGAACTTGTGCCTGATAAAAGATGATCTGGCGTGGGTTGGGGAGAAAATATACATTCCAAGCTCTAAGACTGAGAGTAATGCAAGCTGGACATGACTCGAAAATTGCTGGCCACTTTTGGTTTGTAAAAACCCTGCATCTACTCAAAAGACAATTCTGGTGGGCGTCTTTTAAAAGGGACATAGAAAGCTATGTGGCAAGCTGCCCCACGTGCGCCGTGGCTAAGCGGCGGCAAGGGAAAATGCCTGGATTACTTCAGCCGGTAGCTAGCCCTTCAGCACCATGGAGAGAGATCTATATGGATTTTATTGTAGAGCTTCCTGAAAGCGCTGGAAATAGTCTTCTAGACAAGCCCATTTCATCCCGTGTCCGAAGATCCCAACAGCCAAAACCCTAGCTAAACTTTTTGTGCAACACATCTATCGCTTTCATGGAGTCCCACTGCGCATAATCTCAGGGGAGTCCAGTTCACCGCCAATTTCTGGAAAGCTTTTCTGGACCTTTTGGGTTCTAGTCAAGGGCTGTCATATAGTCATCATCCTCAAACGAATGGTGGGACAGAGAGACTGAACTCAGTTCTAGAACAATACGTTAGGTGCTTTATTAACTATCAACAAGATAACTGGACTGATCTGTTACCTTTTGCTGAGACTGCTTATAATAATGCTGTGCATTCTAGTACTGGTTTCATCCCATTCCAGGTTGCAAATGGCCAGACCTTTGTTCCCATGCCTGAGTTGCCCGCTAGGGAACCTGACATTCCCTCTTTGCAAGAATGGATTAGACCGCTGCAGAATACCTGGCCTGTGGTTCGAAAAGTTTTAGATGAGGCCAGGGAAGCGTATAAGGTGCAGGCTGACAAAAAGAGGCTGGAGCAGAAACCTTTTAAGGTTGGAGACAAAGTCTACCTCTCTACCAAATATTTACAATCTCTACAACCTTCTAAGAAATTGGGTCCCAAATTTGTTGGGTCCTTCCCTATTAAACGCATCATCAATCCAGTGACTGTCGAATTAGAGCTCCCTAAGAGCCTATGACAGATTCATCCAGTTTTCCATTGCAGTTTAGATTACATCTAAGCTTAGACCACCAGCACCCCCAGTGCCTACACCCATACTGGTCAAAGGGGAACAACACTTTGAGGTCCGTGAGATACTAGATTCACGCACAAATCACGGTTCTACACAATACTTAGTGGCTTGGAAAAACCTTCCATCCTCCCAAAACAAGTGGGTGTACAAAAAATATATTGGAGCTCCAAGGTTACTTAAACGCTTCCACTCTTAAGTATCCTGACAAGCCTGATTAATGTAAATTTCCTATTTGTTTTCCTCTCTTCCTCTTTTCTGTTCTGCAGGTGGAACTGCCGTTTTTTTAGGGGGGCTGTATGTCAGGGTCCCCAAAGAAATGTATTATTTTCCCTGTATTCTTTTCCCTTTTCCCTTTCTATGCTTTGCTTACCCTTCTAATCATTCTTTGGGGCCTGCCATTCTGTTGGGGGGGGGATGCTGTGGGATGCCTTTCACTGTCTTGCTGCTGTGCCCTTCCACCAGGAGAAGGAATACATCTCCCTTATCGAGGTGGCGGTTGGTGCTTAGAGCCAGAAGGAAACGAAAGCAAGAGAGACCTTGAAGAACACGCCAATGGAGCCAGTTACCAAAACACTATGCCACCTGTGGATTGGCTGGATTTCAAACGGACACTGGGACTCTGGGGGGAGGAGTAATAAAATTGCTTTTAATATGTTATTTGCACAGGTCCTTCCCCAGATCTCACCTTGCCATCCCTGCTATCACTAGCCCCTACTAAAAGTTCCTTTTGAGATAATGTCTGTCTCAAGAGTTCTGCTTTCTTGGGAGGCTTAGCTGAGGTAGGTCCTTACAGGTACCTTTAGTTCGCATCCCTTTTTCAAAAGTTGCAGTGGATATTGTAGACCCTTTACCACGTTCCAGTAAAGCCAATGAGTATATTCTGGCGGTCTGTGACTATGCCACTTGGTACCCGGAAGCAGTTCCATTAAGAAATGTGACCGCTAAACATATAGTGGAGGAACTCATCAAAATTTTCAGTCAAGTAGGCATATCAGGTGAGATCCTTATGGATCAGGGCACAAATTTGCAATCAGCTGTGCTGAAGTATCTATATGCAGACCTGGGAATAAAAGGGGTGCATACTAGTCCTTATTACGCACAGGCCAATGGTCTTATGGAAGGGATGAACCAAACCCTTAAGAATATGCTAAAAAAATACACAGGCCAGGACCCAAAGCATTGGGACACTTGGCTGCCATTTCTGTTGTTCGCATATAGGGAGGTTCCACAGGCATCTAGAGGGTTTAGCCTTTTTGAATTATAGGGGAGGCAGCCTCGTGGGGTGTTAGATATAATTAAAGAAGGGTGGAGTGGAAAGCTAGAAGGCCCTAAAAACCTGATTGAATACATCCTGATGCAAAGGAGTAAGTTGAAGGCCGTAAAACACTTTGCCCAAGAACATTTAGCAACTGCCAGGGAAAGCCAAAAAACACAATATGACCAGGGGTTAAAGCCTAAGAAATTTAATGTAGGGGACCAAGTCCTATTACTGTTGCCAAGTAAATAAACTACAGGCACAATGGCAGGGTCCCTACATAATGAAGAGAAGAGCCAGTTCAGTAAATTATGAAATAGAACTGGAAAGCTGAAAGGAAAATCTACCACATGAACCTCCTATGGAAATGCACAGTAGAGCTGACCCTGGGATGGCCTTGTTGGTGTTGAAAGAAAGTAATCCGGACTTGGTGGATCAAGCTTGGGAGGTACTACAGCAATCATCCCAAGGAACCATGCATATAAATCCCAAGTTAAGAGAGAACCAAAAGGATGACTTAAGAATGGTGGAGAATTGTAAATGCATGGTTACTGGACAGCCAGGTACAATTACCTTTTGGTGGGACACAGGAAACCCGACCTATCCAACATTTCCATAGGATCCCTGAACGGTTGAATGAAAGGGGTGCTACAAAAGGAGGTAGAAAAAATGCTCCAGATGGACGTAATAGAACCACCTGTCAGCAAATTGTGTTGGTGCCAAAGCCAAATGGTGACATAAAGTTTGATAGCTACCTGATGCCCAGGGTGGATGAGCTTCTGGAAGGGTTAGGGCAAGCCAAATATCTATCCTCCCTAGACTTAACAAAGGGATACTGGCAAATCTCAATGGAACCCCAGTCCAGAGAAAAGACAGCATTTGTCACTCCCCAAGGGCTTTTTCAATTTAAGAAAATGCAATTTGGGCTACATGGGGTGCCTGGCACCTTCATTAGATTGATGAACAAATCTTTCCCAGGCAAGGAGAATGGTGTGCAGTTTATTTAGATGATATCCTCATGTATAGTAAGACCTGGGAGGATCATGTGCACCACCTGAGGAAAATATTGGAATGTCTTAAGAGAAACTGGGCTTGCCATGAACCCAGAAAAGTGCTATCTGGGCTTCCAAGAAACCCAATATCTGGGGTTTATGGTAGGAAAGGGGAAGCTCAGACCCAAACGGGAAGGTGGAGACCCTGAGACAGGTAGAAACTCCCAAAACAAAGACAGATGTATGCTGCTTCCTGGGATTGGCAGGATATTATCAATGGTTTATCCCCCATTTCTCCACAATTGCCCAACCCCTAACGGACTTAACCAGGAAAACAGAGCCCTCCAATATAAGAGGAACAAAGAAAATGCCAGGAGGCCTTTGAAAGGATACTCTTATGTGGAAAACTGGTGCTGAGGGGTCCAGATTTTACACAACCATTTGTTGTACCTCCAACGTTGGTTTAGGTGCAGTATGATGCAAAACCACGAAGGGATGGACCACCCCGTAATGTATTTATCAAAGAAACTCCTTCCACAAGAACAGAATTATAGTACCATTGAGAAAGAGGCATATGCATCAAAATGGGAGATTGATGGCCCTGCGTGTGTACCTCTGCGGTCAGGTATTTGTAATCACCGACCACCAGCCCCCCACATGGTTACAGAAGATAAGGGACACAAATGCACGCCTCACTAGGTCATATATGACACTGCAGTCATATTGTTTCAGTATCATGCATTGGGCAGGATGATAAAATATTGCTGACTTTCTGTCGTACAGAAAACATACAGAAATGGCCACTTCACGAAAAAAAAATCAACTTTTTTTTATAATAAGGGGTGAGGTATGTGAGAGGGCAGACTGCCTGAGATTAGCTAGCACCTGGGCTGATGGTGCCCTGCCCCTTTAAGACCGCTCCCCAGCCAGTCCAGCTGCTTAGCAAAGAGGAGCTATAAAAGCCCTGCAGCAAAGCAGCTGGGTGTAGTGGAGCAGTTGGCATTGAAGGGTTGTGGTTTTTCCTATTCTGTATAGGAAGCAACATGAAGTTAAGGAGAACTGTACTTTACCCCTGATACTAAAGAGCAGTACTAGGTGGGTGGGTGGGTGGGTGGGGTGGCTGAAACTCAAGTGGTTCAGTACACCGTACATGAAAAGGAAACAAACTGGGAGTGAGAGGGGTTGTGGGTTTTGCTATTCTGTATAGGAAACTGGAAGCAACCTGAAGTTAAGGAGAGCTGCAGTAAGTAGTAGCAGTAGACCTGGGGAGGGTGTGAAAACAAACACGGACTACTACCCAAGGTTCTGCTGGTGTGGGGGTTGCCTAAAGGCCAGGGAAGCTGGAGAGGGCCCTCTGGGGTGTGGTAGCCCAATGAATTGGATATAGACAAAAGGACCCGGTGATACTCCCACAAGAGAAGCTGTGTAAGAACACTATTTGGATGAGCACCAACACATTGCAGCAACCCTGAACAGCAGAAAAAGGAAACAAATCATGTATACAACATCTTCCAACAAAATTGATATCCATACCACACTACAAAAAGTGCCCACCCACTCAACCCAATATAGCACAACCAACATAAGCGGTAAAAAGGATAACACTGCCATGCATCAAAAACATCTCAAACTACCAACAGACTATTACAACCACATGGAATCAGCTATAGAACAGAAACCAACTAAAGCTCTCCAAAACTTCCTAAGTAACACAAAAGTCCCAGCAGCCCCAGAAGAAAAAACTGGAGTCATCTACAACATACAGTGTAAAGACAGCAACAGCCACTACGTAGGACAAACGGGGAGAAGACTAGCAGAGCGCATCTATGCATACCAACTAGCAGTCAGAAGACATGATGAAAACTCCTTAATTTCACAACACATGGACAAACGTAACCATAGTTTAACTGGGAAACTGACCATTCTAGACAGCCAAATAAAAAAAATATGCTAGAGAATTCCTGGAAGCCTGGCACTCTGACAAATTGGCCATCAATAGCTGCAGACATAAATAGCATCTACAGACTATGCAGAAGAGACAATCAACAAGCCAAAAAAGGAACAAAAAGACCAAAACACCCACCACCACTAGCAGTCAACACCCAGATGAGCAGACATTAACACCAAGATTAACATCAGACCAATGATCAAGAAGTAAACAACACCCCAATCAAGGAACTGCCAAACAAGTTAACAGTAAACAGGGCACTCAAAGAACCACCAAGACTAACAGGGCAAGCCACCAGAGTATAAAATGAGAGCAAACCCCACTCCCTACCAGCACTGATATTACCTAGTCTGCAAGAAAACAACCAAGCTCAGAGCACCAAGGACCACTCAAATCTGATTACCTTGCAATTGTCATCTTCAAGGAACATACATTTTGAAAGAAATGATTACAACCATCAAGGTTATAACAGTACTGAGGTGCTGGGGCTGAGGAATTCCTTAACTCCTTATTCCCCTTCTTTTTAGGTTTATCCTATCTACCACTTACCAAAGCAAGCAGAACTTTTTTTGGACAAGCAGATGTAAACCTCAGACAAGCTTCTTAGATGCAACTTCTGCTGCAGCCTATTTTACCAGGATCATTGAAGAACTACACTAAGCACGGTGGTGGCCTGGAAGTGGAGCTCTTGCCTCACAATCAGGAGGCTGTGAGTTTGATCCTAGGTAGCAGCAGATATTTCTCTCTGGGTGCAAAGAACTTTAAAAACATGTTAAATGAAAAAATAACAATGATGGAAGTGACGGAAGCTATAAAAAGACAAAAAAATGACAAGACGCTGGGCCCAGATGGGCTACCCGCAGAATTTTACAAATGCCTACAAGATATACTAAGCCCATCAATGAAAGAAATGTGTAATGAGGTATTATTAGAGGCCAAATTACCAAATACGTGGATAGAAGCTAATATTACCTTAATACCAAAAGAAGACTCAGACCTGACTCAGATAAAGAACTATAGACCAATATCTTTATTAAATGTGGACTACAAAATCTTTGCTTCAATAATAGCAGAAAGACTGAAGAGATTTCTGATTGAATTTATACATCCAGATCAAAATGGATTCTTACCAAAGAGACAAATAAAGAACAATTTAAGAATGATTTTAGATACATTGGAATACTATGAAATGCATCCAGGGAAGCAAATGGCACTAATTTTCCTAGACGGGCAGAAAGACTTTGATAATGTAAACTGGCAATTTATGATACAACAACTAAACTATATGGATTTTGGAGAAAACTTCATAAATATAATCAAAACAATTTATCATAGACAAACGGCTAAAGTAATTGTAAATGGAGATTTCACAGAGACCTTTAATATCAAAAAAGGCACAAGACAAGGCTGTCCACTATCTCCATTATTATTCATTTTAACTTTGGAAGTGCTGAATAGAAATGTTAGACAGGACCCAGAAATTAAAGGAATGGAGATAAAAGACGAAAAATACAAACTACAAGCATTTGTGGATGATTTGGTATTTATACTAGAAGACCCGCTGGAGACAAGCCCTAAATTATTGACAAAGATAGAGGAATTTGGAGAAGTAGCAGGACTGAAAATAAACAGAGAAAAGACTAAAGTGATAGTCAAAAACCTTACAGACAAACAAAAAAACCAACTGTCAGAAAAAACAGACCTCCAGGTAGTCAAGAAAGTTAAATACTTGGGGATATATTTAACAGCAAGGTGTGCAGCAATAAAAGAAGATAATTATGTAAAACTATTAAAACAAATAAAACTAGACCTGGAAAAATTGAAAAATTTACAAGTATCAATATTGGGAAGAATAGCGACGGTGAAAATGAATATCTTACCAAAACTACTTTTTTTATTTCAAACAATACCTATAAATATAGAGAAAAAATTCTTTGATGAGTTAAACCAGAGGCCCCCAACCTTTTGGGCACCAGGTTTTTCCACGGACCGGAGAGTGCATGGTTTTGTGTGCTGCCTGCATCCCACGGATGGGGCTTTGCTTGTTTGTGCAGACTGGTTGCTGGCATGCTGCAGCCCGGTACTGGTCCACGGACCAGGGGTTGGGGACCCCTGAGTTAAACGCATTGATTTTGAAGTTTATTTGGCAAGGGAAAAAAGGCAGAATTAGACTAAAAATGCTACAAGAAGCAAAAGAAAATGGAGGATTTGGATTGCCAGACTGGGTTCTATATCAGTGGTTCTTAACCTTTTTGAACAAATCGCCCCCTTGAGCCAATGAGGAAGTTGTCATCGCCCCCCTCCCCCAACATAACCTCTCAATCACAACATAGGAAATAATTCTTCAATTTATGCAAACACTTTTTTTTGTTTTCTTTAAAATTGTCATCAGGACATATCGATGCAAATAATTTCTTTCCAGTCTTTTTCCCATATCTCAACTGTGTGAAAAATTTTGGTGCCACCCATCACTTTATTCCCAAACTTCATGATACATGTATTTCATTATTATTTATTCAAGACACTTAAATGTAATGACCACTGAAAACAAAATTCAATTGCAAGAAAGTGAAATGCCCGAAAAGAAAAACAGTAACGTTTAATGATTGAATTACAAGTGAAATTTAAGACGCAAAAGAAATATAAAAAGGGCATAAGAACAAACCGCAATGCAGGAACTAAGAATTTCAAGACGAAAACTCTTAAACTAGAGAAACACATGTGGACGTCGATAAACCTAGTTTCAACAGTTACGTTGACATTACAGCTGACGTCACAGGGGACAGCCACTCAGCATGCAATGTTTCGAAAGAAGCGCTCCCCCCTCCATCACTGCCCATTCTAGCCAATGGCGCGCCACTGTATGGGTAGAGGTTGCTGCGCAACACACATGAAGATAAGCGATGGGTATTCACATATGTACGGCGTTCTGTACTGAAGCTAGCTGGAGGAACATTTGAAAACACAATTCAATCCACTAATAGCGAGCGATCTGATGTTTTTGTACGACAGATATACAGCAATTCACTGTACGAAAAAGTCTCAAAAGTGTCCCCAAAACTTCTCGCTCCATCGCCCCCATATCGCCCCCTTTTCATTCCTTCGCCCCCGCGTTGCCCCTTTTCGTTCCATCGCCCCCCTGAAAAATGAAATCGCCCCCTGGGGGGCGATATCGCCCAGGTTAGGAACCACTGTTCTATATTATCAAGCATCTGCATTAACATGGTTAAAAGAATGGATAACTCTAAGACACAAAAGATTATTATATTTAGAAGGACATGACTTACAACTTGGTTGGCACGCCTTTTTATGGTATGGGAAGAATAAAATCCATAAATACTTTCAAAACCACTACATAAGAAACGCACTGCTTTTAATATGGGAAAAGATAAAAGCGAAACTTTATATGAAAATACCAGGATGGATCTCGACAATGGAAGCATTTGTTCACCCAAATCTAATTAACTATGAGAAACTTGTGACTTATAGAGACATTTTGAATATTGAAGGGAAATTACAAACTAAACAAGAGCTGGAAGAACAGGGCATTGAGCTATCATGGTGGCCACACCTACAAATACAAACGAGATATGAGAAAGATGCCAAAATATATGGTTTTTATAAAGACCAGACAGTGTTTGACCAGATACTATTGTCATCAGATGAAAAATTGATTAAGAAACTGTATAGATCAGGGCTTTTCAACCTTTTCACCCATTGTACCACTTTTAGGATAAGGCAATATCCGAGTACCACCAGTCGCCCAGCAAGGTGTCAAAAACTTGATGACCCCCCAAAAAGGAAAAAAATGATAAAGTACAGGTAGTCCTCGACTTACAACAATTCGCTTAGTGACGGTTCGAAGTTACAACGGCACTGAAAAAAGTGACTTATAACCATTTTTCACACTTATGACTGTTGCAGCATCCCCAGGGTCATGTGATCACCTTTTGCAACTTTTTGACAAGTGAAGTCAATGGCCAGGGGGGCGTGGCCAGCTCATCACTCAGGTTGCAGGGTGCCTGTGGGGGGTGCGGGCGGGGATGTGGGGGGATCTGTGGGTCTCTGGTGGAGGGGGTGGGACAGGCATGGGAGCCTTCCTTCCCTCCCTCTCTCCCTCCCATTGTCCCTTCCTTCTTTCCTTCCTTTCTTCCTTCCCTCCCTCTTTGTCTCTTCCTCCTTCCCTCCCTCTCTTCCATTGTCCCTCCCTCCCTCTCATTGTCCTTCCCTTCCTTCCTTCCTTCCTTCCCTCTTTGTCCCTTCCTTCCTCCCCCCCTCCGTGCCCAGCTGGTGGCTGTGCTGCCGGTGGCCATGGCGACATGGCCAAACCTGCCTGTGCACGCGCAGAGGCAGAGGCAGAGGCAGAGGAGAGCTCTGCCCAGCTCACTTGCTCGCACTTCGCCGGAAAACATGCTTGCTAATTTAGCAGAAGCGCCAGGATCAGCGCAGGCTACAGCTGATTCGCGCTTCTGCTAAATTAGCAAGCGGCATGTTTTCCGGCAAAGCGCGAGCAAGTGAGCTGGGCAGGAGAGCAGCTACAGCTGATCTGCGCTTCTGGGCTGCTCTGCAGAAGTGCGACTCAGCTGTAGCTGCGCGCCCCGATCTTGGGCTTGCTCGCGCTTTGCCGGAAAACATGCTGCTTGCTAATTTAGCAAAAGCGCCAGGATCAGCGCTGGGCTACAGCTGATTCACGCTTCTGCTAAATTAGCAAGCGGCATGTTTTCTGGCAAAGCGCAAGTGAGCTGGGCAGGAGCGCGGAATCGGCGTTTCTGAGCACACGCCGATTCGCACCCTTGCCCTCTTGCTCGCTTGCCAGCGCCCACAATCTGCCCGGCCTCCCCTCTGCCTGCTTTGCGCAGCTCCTCCTGGGCCCCCCGCACCCGCCATTAACCCTCCCGCCACCATGCAGGGTAAGGTTGGCGCCCCCGCCCAGATGCCCTCGCCTCCCTCAAGCATTTTTTTACTCACCTACTTTCAGCTGCACTCCCTTTCTCCTTTTGCTTCTCTGCCTTCGTTTGCTTCTCTGCCTTTGCCACGTGTTTGTGTGTAAAAAAGAAAAAAAAGTTCTTTTTTTTTTCTTCTCACAAACACATGGCGAAGGCCGAGAAGGACAGGAGAAAGGGAATGCTGCTGAAAGCAGGTGAGTAAAAAAAAACACTTGGGGGAGGTGAGGGCATCTGGGCGGGGGCGGGGGGGCAGGCAATGCATCGCACAGCTCCAGCGGAATCTCCCCTGAAGACTGCTTGAGGCTGCCTGCCACCCCCAAGGCCGCCGCCAATCAGCTGGAGCTGTGCGCTTTGATCCTGGGCTCTCAGTAGGACCCAGGCAAGTGCAGTTCCAGCTGACTTTGTCACAAGCCTCTGCGGCGCTGCTGCCGCTTCATCTCATCCACTTTTACACTTTTTTTTACAATTTTTTTTTTACAGTGCTGTTCAACGCGTCCTACGCGTACCACCAGCCAGGTGCTCGCGTACCACTGGTGGTACACGTACTACGGGTTGAAAAGCCCTGATATAGGATGTACCTAAGAGTCTTTGGGACAAGACCAAATCCGCCATCAACACATTAGCTATGTACCCGAAGAACCAAAGAGAGTTGTGAATGAAAAACTCAAAGCACTCAAAACACGAGTTCATTCTATTTTTGACAGGTTCTACAACAACAAGCCATGAATCAGAGAAAGCAAGTCGAGGTTCAAAGGACTCATAAAGCGATACATTATGAATGGCATCGATGGAGTCAATGCTATTCCGTTTCTAAGTCAGGCGAGAAAGTTGTCAATCTGTTGGCTAATCATCACGAGACAAAAGTTAACTTAGCTCTTAGTTGCAGGATGGAGCGCATCAACATCAAAAGCGGACAAGTTATCAACCTCGACTTTGTGTTTCGTACAAAGGCAGAACCTATTTTAGAAGCGACCAACATCAACAAAGTGTATAGCAAAGCCGTTGACAGAATGATGGAGTCAATGGCGATGTTCCAGATGCAGGGTAGTAACTGGAGGCTCAAGGCCGTGAAAAGGTTGGAGATAAACGTCGCCGCCTACAGACCATTTAAGGGTAAATCGTACATTCCGCTTCTGCCTGTTTTAGCGAAGAAAAAGGTGATTGTCAACGTGAAGAACAAAAACAACAAATGTTTCATGTGGTGTGACGCGAGTGCTGAATCCAGGTTATAAAGCTCATCCCTACAGAATAAAAAAAGGTATTGAGAAAACAAGCCGAGAAACTCGATTGGAGCGGTATCGAATTCCTGGTTGCTATCAAGGAAAATGTTTACAGCAAGTTCGAATAAAATAACAACATCAGCCTTAATGTATTTGGATATAATAGAGGGGTAAACTGGCTGTATGTGACCAAACGTCAAAGCGATAAAGTTGTCAATCTGTTGCTTATTTCTGACGGCGTTAAGAAGCACTATACCTGGATAAAAAACGCAGAGATACGCCACGGCTACTACGTGCCACATATGCAGAGGTGAGTTTGGTGTTAAAGATAAAGTTCACAAACACTGTTACTTGGGAAGGTTTAAAGACGCAGCCGCTAAATGCCAAATATGCCAAGGTAAATTGAACGAAAAAGATAAAGTTCGCGATCACTGTCACTTGATGGGAAGGTTTAGAGGTGCGGCACACAATAAATACAATCTAAAATTCAAAGTACTGTGGTTTATCCCCATAATATTCCATAACCTTTCCGGGTACGACAGCCATCTATTCATTAAAAAGCTACGAGGTGAAAACAATGAAAAATACATTGTATACCGAGCAATGAGGAAAAATACATTTCGTTCAGCAGAGAGGTGGTTGTTGACAAGTTTACCAACAAAAAGGGAAAGGTAAAACTAGTTAGACAACAATTACGGTTTATCGACAGCTTTAGGTTCACGCTCGCAAGCCTCACCGCTTTGGTAAAGAACCTACGTAAAGACCAGTGTAAAAATTTGGCAAAGGAATACAGCGGAAAATGGTTTGATCTATTGCTGAGGAAAGGAGTTTACCCCTACGAGTACATAGACTCCGTTGAAAGGTTAAACGAAACCATGCTGCCTCCAAAGTCCGCCTTTTATTCGAAACTGGATGACAGCGAGATAAGCAACAACGACTATAAGCACGCGAAGGAGGTGTGGGAGGAATTCGGCTGTAAAACACTCAGGGATTACCACAATCTGTATAACAAGATCGACGTGTTGCTATTAGCTGATGTCTTTGAGAACTTTAGAGACATTTGTATGGAAAACTACAAACTAGATCCTTCCTGGTATTATACATCGCCGGGACTCGCTTGGGACACGGCGCTGAAGATGACGAATGTTGAACTGGAGTTGTTGAGCGATTACGATATGCTGCTCAATTTTAAACATTGCCAGAAAACTCAGAACTTTTTTCAGGATCCAACAAACACCAGGCGAATGTGGCAAGGAATCCAGGTCCATTACAGATTATAAGGTGACTCCATCGAGATGTAAGGACGACACAGACTTACTAAACAAGCTGAATACATTCTTTGGAAGATTTGAGGCATCAAATAGCACTCCTGCTAGGAAAGCTGTGCCACATCCTGACGAGGAAGTGCTTAGCTTTGATGTCACCTCTGCCTGGAAAACACTGAGGAAAGTTAACATTCGGAAAGCAGCAGGTCCAGATAACATCCCTGGACGTGTCCTTAGGGAATGTGCAGATGAGCTGGCTTGTGTTCTCACAGATATTTTCAATCTCTCATTGCAGCAGGCAGTGGTCCCATCGTGTTTTAAGACAGCCATCATCTTGCCAGTGCCAAAAAAATTCCACAATTACAGCTCTCAATGATTACCGTCCGGTTGCACTGACATCCATCATTATGAAATGCTTTGAGAAGCTGATAAAGGACATTATTGTATCTAGCCTCCCACCAGCATTTGACCCACTTCAGTTTGCTTACCAACCAAATCGATCTACGGAGGATGCTATTTCTTCCATTCTCCATCATAGCTTGAAGCACTTAGAGGAAAGAAATACTCATGTGCGTTTGTTGTTTGTCGACTTCAGTTCAGCGTTTAACACAATCATTCCCCAGCATCTAGTAGACAAACTGGGCCTTTTAGGCTTAAACACTCCTTTGTGCAACTGGATTCTTGATTTTCTTACCAACAGGCCCCAATTTGTGCGAGTTGGAACAAATACCTCCAATACCATTTTCTTGACCACAGTTTCTCCTCAGGGCTGCGTCCTAAGTCCGCTGCTGTTCACCCTGTTGACCCATGACTGTTGTGCTAGGTTTGCCACCAACCATATTGTGAAGTTCGCAGATGATACAATAGTAGTGGGCCTTATTCATGATGACAATGAGGGTGCTTACCACAAGGAGGTTGAGGGGTTGGTGAACTGGTGTAAGGAAAACAGCCTAGTTTTAAATACCACAAAAACCAAAGAGATCATTGTCGATTTCAGAAAAGGCAGGCACAGCCACACTTCTCTGTGCATTAATGATTCACCTGTGGAGATGGTTACCAGCATCAAATTCCTGGGTGTGCAGCTAACGAGTAGGCTGGCTTGGTCGCTCAACAGCGAGACACTGGTGACGCGGGCACAGCAGCGCCTGCATTTTCTCCGTCGCATGAGAAAGGCACACCTTCCTTCTATCCTTACCACTTTCTACAGGGGGACGATCGAGAGCATCCTGTCATACGGCATCACAGTCTGGTTTGGAAGCATCACTGCTTCAGACAGGAAGGCGGTGCAGAGAGTGGTGAGGATGGCCGAAAAGATCATTGGCAGTTCCCTCCCTCCCATCCAGGACATAGCACAGAAGCGTTGCTTGTGCAGGGTCCGTAAGATTATCTGGGACACGACACATCCTCTTCACGACCTGTTTTCCTTGCTACCTTCTGGGAGGAGGCTTCGTGGTATCTGTAGCAGAACATCCAGATTCAGCCATAGTTTCGTTCCATACAGCATTAACCTTGTGAACTCTCAAGCTTCCTCCTTCTGTTATATATTCAAGATGGACAGTATTTAATATTTATTTGTTACGTATATGTAGGGGTGTGGGTCTATACATGTTGTATATAGTATGTTTTAGGTCTGTGTCATGTATGTGTTTCACTTTGAGAACGGGCAACTAAATTTCATTTTTTGATGTGTGCCATTGTGTCCAGTAAAAAAATGACAATAAAGGTTATCTTATTTATCTTTACCAAAGCGGCGAGGCTTGCGAGCATGAACCTAAAGCTGTCGATAAACCGTAATTGTCGTCTAACTAGTTTTACCTTTCCCTTTTTGTTGGTAAACTTGTCAACAACCACCTCTCTGCTGAACGAAATGTATTTTTCCTCATTGCTCGGTATACAATGTATTTTTTCATTGTTTTCACCTCGTAGCTTTTTAATGAATAGATGGCTGTCGTACCCGGAAAGGTTATGGAATATTATGGGGATAAACCACAGTACTTTGAATTTTAGATTGCATTTATTGTGCGATGCACCTCTAAACCTTCCCATCAAGTTAAAGTGATCGCGAACTTTATCTTTTTCGTTCAATTTACCTTGGCCTATGTGGCATTTAGCGGCTACGTCTTTAAACCTTCCCAAGTAACAGTGTTTGTGAACTTTATCTTTAACACCAAACTCACCTCCACATATGTGGCACATAGTAGCTGTGGCGTATCTCTCTGCATCATCGTTTGTAAATATCATCTTCTCTGGCTTCTTGAACCACTTGTAATTATCCTTAATGTCTTGCATGAGCGAGTTGACGAATTTCTGCGCTACGTCGTCTTTATTGTTATTAGCGGTGAATGCAACCGGGTCTTGTTCATATACCATATCGTCGAAGCATTTTATCTGGTAGCAAAACGAGCTTGGAATGTGCTTCTGATACTTGTGCGTGTAAGACTCTTTAGGGTTTGGTTGACGCGTATCCTCCATCGGTTTAATGAATGATTTGGAATCTGCATAGATAACAAATGGCACTCTCATCGACCTGTTCTGGTTCTTAAAAGATAGCGTCGTGCCGGCTTCTGGGAGTTCTATCTTTACAGGTTCGTGCAACGAACAAAGCTTATCGTGTTTCTTGAGACACTCTATCAAACGGGAACCGGTCAAACATCACATACAATAGTGCATTGTGTGCTGTGATTTTTCTGTTTCCTTCGCCAACAGTCTGTTAAAGTTTTTTATCCAGGTATAGTGCTTCTTAACGCCGTCGGAAATAAGCAACAGATTGACAACTTTATCGCTTTGACATTTGGTCACATACAGCAGGTTTATGCCTCTATTATATCCAAATACATTAAGACTAATGTTGTTATTTCATTCAAACTTGCTGTAAACATTTTCCTTGACAGCAACCAGGAATTTGATACTATGCCAATCAAATTTCTCAGCTTGTTTTCTCAATACCTTTGTTATTCTGTAGGGATCAGCTTTATAACCTACTGGATTCAGTGCTCGCGTTGCATTTGTTGTCTTTGTTCTTCACGTTGACAATCGCCTTTTTCTTCGCTAAAACAGGCAGAAGCGGAATGTACGATTTACCCTTAAATGGTCTGTAGGCGGTGACGTTTATCTCCAATCTTTGCACAGCCTTGAGCCTCCAGTTACGCTCCCCCCTCCTCGGCGAAGCCCATGCCCCGTCACGATGGCTCGTGCTGCTTCAACACTACCCCGACCAGCCTCAGCGTCAAGTCCTATGCAGCAATGTACTCCCGATAGAGATCGGCATTCTGCAAGCCCGGGAACTCAGCCCATAAGGCTTCCAGATGTGGCTCCCCTGTGACTTCAACGCTTAAGGCCGGGCATACAACAGGCTTATTGGGGACCATGGCCAGTAGAACCACCTCCAATCAATCCCACGTTTGATGGAGACCCTGAAAAGCTGTCGTTTTTCATGAACCAGGTGTGGGCCCACCTGAACTGCCACACTCGTGCATACCTCAATGCAGCCGGGATGGTTGATGCAGTGGCAGCGAGCCTCAAGGGGGAAGCCGCTGGATGGGTGACCACCCTACATGATGAACAAGCCCCAGACTTGTGGGACATCAATTTGTTCATGGGTGACATGAGAGCCAGGTTTGAGGATGAGTCCCAAGCCCTGCAAGCTGAGAAGGACATCCATGACCTGAAGCAGAGAGGGAGGCCAGCTAAGGAGTACGTCCATGAGTTCAGGAAAGTGGCTGGCAGGCTCAGACAGTGGCCGGAGCACTCGCTGATTCGCCACTTCCGAGCAGGGTTAGATCAGGATTTGTTCCAGGCATGCACCTACCGAGGCGTCCCCGACCAGCTCCGTGAGTGGTACCGCATGGCCATAACCTTGGACATCAAACTGGACCGCTACCCAAAGCCTACCACCTCTGAGTTTAGGCCGAGGCAGATCCAAGAGAGACGACCAGCAGCTCGATGCCCCCCCCCCCAGTTATGGCAATCACCGGTTCTTTTAGAGTGCCAGCTGGGCTCCCGATCAAGTGTTTCAGGTGTGGCCAGTTAGGCCATCAATCAGCCAAAGGGAAAGCCACGCTCAGTGCGGGAGAAGTCCAAATGCGCCAGCGAAGAGCAGACCGCCAAGGTTACTTCTCCACCCCTGGGGAAACCGGAGGCCCTGCCGGAGCGACTCCCAATGCCAGCGCCATATGACAATGACGGGGAGGATGACCCTATGGTGAGTCAACCCATACCACCTTTTACCATTTCCGCAAAAATCATAGTGCCCAAAACATGGGCCCAATTGGACTTAAACGTGTTAATTGACTCAGGTTGCACCTGTTGCATAATCAACCTCCCTACAGTACAAAAGCTAGGAATTCGTGCAAAGCTCCTGCCCCTGGTCATAAGGTTCAAACAGGCAGAAGGGTCTCCCATCGGGGGAGCTCCTGCTACATACTTAACCGAACCCGTGCGTTTAGAACTAGGGGAGCACTGGGAAATTATCCGTTTTGTAGTAGTTCCAAAGATGACTGAAGCTGTCATTCTCGGATTAGCTTGGCTCAATAAATGGCGTCCCTTAATTTGGTGGGAGGATGGAGTGAGGACACTAAGGTGGGTGACGGGGCCTTCCCCTCCTGCTACACCAAGCGAGGTGCGAGAAGCTGTCGCTATGGAAGATCAGGGACAGCCCCATGAACTGTTGGAAGCAGCCCTAGAACCCATTCCAGGGATTCAACTTATACCAAGTGAATATCAGGATCTAGCGGAAGCTTTCAGTGAAAAGGAATGTGACAACCTTTCCCCCCCCCCACCGGGCGACTTGATTGTGCAATTGAAATCTTACTGGAAGCTAAATTACCTAAGCCAAAAATGTACTCAATGACGCCCACCGAATTAACAGAACTGAGGGAGTACATTGACAAAAACCTAGCCAGAGGCTTTATTCAACCCACAAAATCCCAAGTGGCTGCCCCCGTTCTGTTTAAAGAGAAGATGGGTCGCTGAGATTGTGCGTTGATTTTAAAGGGTTAAATGCGGTCAGTGTGGAAAATATGTACCCCCTCCCTTTGATGAAGGATATGTTGGCTCACTTATCGAAGGGAAAGATTTTCACGAAACTGGAATTGAGAGAGGCTTATTACCGGGTCCGAATCAAAGAAGGAGATGAGTGGAAGACGGCTTTTAACAGCCCCCTGGGAAGCTTTCAGTTTAACGTCATGCCTTTCGGCCTCAAGGGGCTCCTGCTGTGTTCATGCAATTAATTAATCAAGTGCTACATGATCACCTGTATACGGGGGTTCTAGTCTATCTTGACGACATCCTTATTTACACTGAAACCATGGCAGAGCATGTAGGACTAGTGCGCGAAGTGCTTAAGAAATTATTGAAAGCCAAACTTTATGCTAAACTCTCTAAGTGTGAATTCCATCGAACCCGAATCGACTACCTTGGTTACAGGATCTCCAAGGAGGGGGTGGAAATGGACCCCACCAAGGTTAAAGTGGTGCTCAAATGGCAGCCTCCACGAACCCGAAAGCAGCTTCAAAGCTTCCTAGGGTTCACAAACTTCTACCGGCAATTCATTCCTTCATTTGCCAAGATAGTTTTACCAATTACAGAATTGCTAAAAACCAGAAAAGGGGGGGGACTGTCAACCCCTGCCCTGGTCGCTGGAGTGCCAAGCAGCGTTCAAAAATCTCAAAAGACTGTTTGCTGCTGAATCTGTTCTGAAACACCCTGATCCTGAGGAGCAGTTCATAGTCCAAGTTGATGCTAGTGATGTCGCAGTGGGAGCTGTCCTACTGCAGAGAAATCAAAAAGGGGACCTACAACCCTGCGCCTACACCTCCAAGAAATTGACTGACACTGAAAGGCGGTGGGCAACATGGGAAAAGGAAGCTTTCACAGTGAGATGGGCATTATTAACGTGGCATCATTTCCTGGAGGGAGGCAAGGTGCCTTTTGAAGTGTGGGCTGATCATAAAAACCTGGAGGCACTGAGGACCCCTAGAAAGTTGTCCCCCAAATAGGTCCGTTGGGCACAATACTTCAATCGTTTCAATTTCGAGTTAAAATACTTCCCTGGGGGGAAAAACTTCTTGGCTGATGCTGACATGGTTCCGAAAGAAGAAGCTTTTCAAAGAAACTTGAGGCATTGTTTTCCTTTAAGAATCTTTAATGGCAACATAGCTTCAGCACGTACATAAGCGAAGCCAAAATCTGAATCCTCCTACCTTGTCCCACAGTATCTGAGCATAATTCCCTCCCTCATTTGACAGTCATTAATCACATTCTCCAATTAGTTTGAAGTGTGAACTTTCCCTCCCGTTCCATAACCCACCATATTTTATCTCCTCACATTACATCCAGCCTTGAAGAGGCTCTACTGAAATATTGTTATGGCTAACTAGTTCTCAAGCACATTCTTCCACTCCCCCTTCCGCACCATCTAATAGTAGCTCTAAAGTAATACACAGGTTAAATAGTAAATGTCTGCATCCTCATATATTGTCAGGCAAGAACATCCGATGTTAGCAGCATTGACAGATGCATTGTCTAGAATGCCCCAGTACAAAAGCCGCCGAGAGGACATTATTAACTCTATTATTCCCTTTCCACAATCAGCAGCACAAATAACTACCTGGAGCCAGACACACGCACAGTTTGACTCATCAGATAGTCAATTGAGAAAGAATCTCAAGGAAGCGTTAAAAACTGACACCTGTTTCCAGGCAAATAAGGCTATAATGACCCAACAGGATGGTTTAGCGTGGAAAGGCTCTAAATTGTACCTGCCTGACACTCACAGGTTCCAGGCACTTCAGCGCAGTCACGACACCAAACTAGGTGGTCATTTTGGTTTCCTAAAAACATTGCATTTGGTCCAAAGGCAATTTGGGTGGCCAGGGATGAAGAAGGACATTGAATGCCACGTAAAAAGCTGTGCCATTTGTGCCACCATGAAAAAATGACCCGGGAAACCCCCTGGGTTGTTGCAACAAGTAGCCAATCCCTCGCTGCCTTGGGAGGAGATAGCTATGAACTTTATTGTTGAGCTACCAGAAAGTAGAGGTAATATGGACTGTCATTGATCTCTTTTCCAAGCAGGCTCATTTTATAGCCTGCTCAGGGCTCCCATCTGCGCAGAAATTAGCTAAAATGTTTCTGAAACATATACATCACCAAAGAGGATCATATTAGACAGGGGAGTACAATTCACTGCTATGTTTTGGAGAGATTTCCTCAAGCTGATCGGGTCCACTCAAGGACTTTCATCGGCTTTTCATCCGAGCACAAATGGATCGGCTGAACAAGCTAACGCAATGGTGGAACAATACATCAGATGCTATGTTAATTATCAACAGACTAATTGGGCTGACCTCCTGCCTTTTGCTGAAGTGGCATACAACAATATGGTGCACAGCAGTACTGGTCTTACTCCATTTAAAATAGCAACCGGCCGTGAATTTGTTCCTATGCCTGAATATCCACAGGAACCACCTGTCTCACAAACCTTGGATCAATGGGTTACATTAGGGGTCCTTAAACTACGGCCCACGGGCCGCATGTGGCCCGCCTTGTCTTTTTATCCGGCCCACCTCAACCTCCCAGGCAAGCCGTCCAATCGCGAGGAGAGGGTGGGTGGGTGGCGGCGAGACCCCCAGCCAATGGCGGGATGGCGAGTTGGTGGGAGGAGATGTTTTCTTCCCCAGTTTCTCCCTCGCACGCCCAAATGTGCGCTCACGCTTTGGCCACGCCCCCTTCCTCTCCTCCTCTCACCTCTTTGCGTTTTTACCTCAGGGCCGGGCTGAGAGGTTTAGGCCTCGCTTGCAGCCTCTGCCTCGCTTAGGGCAGCCAAGCCAGGAGATGACGACGCCAGTGCTGCTGCTTCTTCTGAGGCAGGTCCCTCGCTAGGCGCTACGGAACGCGAGCCCCAGCCTCCGCTGCTGCTGCCGCCGCCGCCATGCCAGCCAAGAAGAAACTGGTGCCGCCGGCCCTCAACATCATTCCCACCATCGCCGAGGGACCCAGACCCACTGGCGGCGGCGAGGGCAACAGATCCGAGTGGGCTTGACCCCTGTGACGGTCGGAGTGCTGGAGTGGGGCGCCAGTTATGGGTCTGAGGGGAACGGGCGAAGGGTGAGGTATTTGTGAGGGGCGTCCAGGGTGAGTGAGAAAAAAGGAGGAGAATTTGCTCCTGGAAGGTTATTTCAGGGTTGCGAGGGGTTGTGTGGAGCTGAGACGATGAAAGGTCCGGAATGCCAATCAAGGAGAATATGTCCGGCTCAGGGTTAAAATGAAGGGTCCTTGGGGGGTGTCTCTGAGGATGGTGGTTTTCTTGCAGACGTTTCAGGACCCAAAGTGGGATAATAAGTGAACTGATGATGTTACCTAGTTTGGGTCATGAGACGTCTGCAAGAAAGCCACCCAGCTCAGAGAGCACCAAGGACTCCACAGCCGCCCTCCTTCTCCTCTTCTCCTCCATTCCACAAACCCCCTCTCTTCTGGCATTGCTGATGTTACCTAGTTTGGGTCATGAGACGTCTGCAAGAAATGCTGAATGGAAATGGCACCTTGCCTTTCTGACAGATGTAACAGAGCTACTCAACAGTTTCAATGTGCAACTTCAAGGAAAGGGGAAGCTCACCTGTGATATGCATTCACATGTGAAAGCATTTGAAGTAAAATTGGACATATTAAACAAGTGAGGGAGGAAAACTTCTGCCATCTTCCCACAACTCAAAAACTATTTGCGGAAAAACCAGCAGTTGCATTCTCAAACAAAACGTGTGGATTCACTGGAAATGTTATATATTTTCTTCACTTAAAAACTCATTCAAATAATTAACCAATTCATTTTTCTTGTTTCATTTTTTCATTTTATACTTGATTTTACATTGTTCTATAATCATTATTTTTTTTCAAACTATAGTCCGGCCCCCCAACAGTCTCAGGGACAATGAACTGGCCCCCTGTTTAAAAAGTTTGAGGACCCCTGGGTTACATCATGGCATTTGGACTAATGTGAAAAAAGCTCTAACACAAGCGGCTAAAACTTACAAGGAGCAAGACGATAAGAAGCAGTCCCCTCAGAGACCATTTTGAGTGAGGAAAAAAGTCCATCTATCAACTCAATATTTAAGACTCAAGCTACCCAGTAGGAAGTTGGGACCGAAGTTTCTTGGCCCTTTTCCTATAATTAGAGTTATAAATCCTGTGACTTTTGAGCTGAAACTTCCTCGCTTACTAGGGAAAATCCAGCCTGTTTTCCATTGCAGTTTGTTAAAGCCTCTTAGGGAGTCCTCATTGAGACCAGTTCCAAAGGAAGCCCGTGGTCCTCTTTTAGTAGAGGGGGAAACTCATTATGAAATTAAGCAAATCCTTGATTCTAGATTATACAAGGGGAGATTACAGTATCTAGTGCAGTGGAAGGGATATCCTTTGTCACAGGCCACTTGGGTAAAAAGCACAGACGTTAAGGCAGATTGATTGGTAAAGAGATTTTATGATAAATATCCTCAGAAGCCCTGGGATGATTCTTAATGTCACCTTTTATTTCTCTGCAGGATTTGTTTTCACTTTATTAGGGGATCCGACTGTCAACCTTGCAATGGACCTGGCCGAAGCCATTTTCCTTGTTTCCAGTTGCCACAAGATAGGGGGAGGGGGGAATGGGACATTTTCTATTAGACTAAACATTTTAGATTGGTGAAAAGATTTTATGATAAATATCCTCAGAAACCTTGGGGAGATTCCTAATGTCACCTTTTATTTCTCCATAGGATCTGTTTTCTCTTTAGGGGATCCGACTGTCAACCTTGCAATGAACATAGCCGAAGCCATTTTGCTCGTTTTCGGTTGCCACAAGATGGGGGGGGGAATGGAAAGTTTTCTACTAGACTAAACAGTTTTATGTCCTGTGGGAACCAAGGTCATTTCTGTTTCCCTCAGCTGAGGAGGATGAGCCTAATGTTAGAAAGCCCACCTGGATGTATTATTGGGAAACGTAGTTGATTGCATAGCCAGTGGGGTGGGAACTTTAACTTTGTACTACTGTTCCTTTTGGGAGGGGATTTTAGTCTTGGTTTCACTTTTGACCATGCCGATACTTTGTATCCAATAAACATGTTCTTAGAGGAAAACTCAAGCCTCGGAGTTCTGCTTTAATTGGTCTCATCTATCGGAACCATGACAGCTCCAGCCTGATTCTACAGTTGTTTAAATTCATTTTTTTGCTCATTAATCTACACTCAGTACCCCATAATGACAAAGTGAAAACAGAATTTTAGAAATCTCTGTAAATTTATTTTAAAAACTGAAATATCACATTGGCATAAGTATTCAGACCCTTTGCAACAACACTTGAAATTTAGCTCTGGTGCCTCCCATTTCTCTTGATCATTGCTGACATGTTTCTACACCTTGGAGTCCACCTGTGGTAAATTACATTGATTGGACATGATTTGGAAAGGCACACATCTCTCTATAGAAGGCCTCACGTCTGACAATGCATACTGTAGCAGAGCAAAAGCCATGAGATCAAAGGAACTGCCTGCAGAGTTCAGAGAAAGGATTATTGCAAGGCACAGATCTGGGGAAGGCTACAATAAAATTTCTGCTGCAGTGAAGGTTCCTAAGAGCACAGTGGCCTCCATAATTCTCACATGGAAGAAGTTTGGCACAACCAGGACTCTTCCAAGAGCTGGTCGCCCGGTCAAACTGAGCAATCGGGGGAGAAGGGCCTTAGTAAAGAGAGGTGACCAAGAACCCGATGGTCACCCTGACTGAGCTCCAGAGATCCTGTGTGGAGATGGGACAGAGTTCCAGAAGGACAACCATCACTGCAGCCCTTCACCGATCTGGCAGAGGGACTAGACAGAAGCCTCTCCTCGGTGAAAAACACATGAAAGCCCACTTAGAGTTTGCAAAAAAGCACCTGAAGGACTCTCAGACTGTGAGGAACAAGATTCTCTGGTCTGATGAAACCAAGATTGAACTGTTTGGCCTCAATCCTAAACGTTATGTCTGGAGGAAACCAGGCACCACTCATCACCTGCCCAATACCATCCCAACAGTGAAGCATGGTGGTGGCAGCATCATGCTCTGGGGGTGTTTTTGAGCAGCAGGGACTGGGAGACTGGTCAGGGTTGAGGGAAAGCTGAATGGAGCAAAGTACAGGGATAGCCTCAATGAAAACCTGTTCCACAGTGCTCAGGACCTCAGACTGGGCCGACGGTTCACTTTCCAACATGACAACGATCCTAAGCACACAGCCAAGACAACACAGGAGTGGCTCAGGGACAACTCTGTGAATGTCCTAGAGTGGCCCAGCCAGAGCCCTGACTTGCACCCTATTGAACATCTCTGGAGGGACCTGAAAAAGTCTGTCCACCAACGGTCGCCATCCAACCTGACTGAGCTTGAGAGGATTTGCAAGGAAGAATGGCAGAAAATCCCACAATCCAGGTGTAAAGCTTGTCAAGTCATACCCCAAAAGACTCGAGGCTGTAATTGCTGCCAAAGGTGCTTCAACAAAGTACTGAGTGAAGGGTCTGAATACTTATGCCAATGTGATATTTCAGTTTTTTATTTTTCATAATTTACAGACATTTCTAAAATTCTGTTTTCACTTTGTCATTATGGGGTACTGAGTGTAGATTAATGAGGAAAAAATGAATTTCAACAACTGGAGAATCAGGCTGCAGCATAACAAAATTGACAAAAGTGAAGGGGGTCTGAATACTTTCTGAATGCACTGTACATACTGGTAAAAATGGTGCATCATAGGGCAACAGTTTTTGAATCAAGTTACCTCAAATGGGCTAACTTAAAGAATGTGTTCAAGATCCAGGACCCATTACTCCCATGGAATTTTAAGGATCCTTCAGACCAGTTGTATTCATAAAGTTGTGGCTGCTGCAGCACCACCACACCACCCTGATTTCCAATGTTCCCTGCTAGCTTCCCACAAGTAAAGTCAAAGGAGAAGCTGGCAGGAAGTCAGAATTCACTCCCCATTCCTACTGCTGTTTTGCCCATTCATGTTCATTTTGATTATCAGTTTAGGTAAGGAATTATCACTGAAAAAATGACCCAATGGGTCATAGGTTGTCTAGTTTAGAGCTAACAATAACTCACTGGAATCATCAGGCCTTCAAACCCAGAGCCACTCCATCTTGCAGGGCTTGAGTCTTACTATAGAACAGATGGGGACTGGAAACTCATAGCTGGATTATACATTTCAGACTCCAAGTGGGGGCTTATATGAAGAATTGTTGTTAGTTGCGAAGTCGTGTCCGACCCATCGCGACCCCATGGACAACGTTCCTCCAGGCCTTCCTGTCCTCTACCATCTTCTGGAGTCCATTTAAGCTCACACCTACTGCTTCAGTGACTCCATCCAGCCACCTCATTCTCTGTCGTCCCCTTCTTCTATTGCCCTCCATCTTTCCCAGCATTAGGCTCTTCTCCAGTGAGTCCTTCCTTCTCATCAGGTGGCCAAAGTACTTGAGTCTCAACTTCAGGATCTGGCCTTCCAAAGAGCAGTCGGGGTTGATCTCCTCTAGGACTGACCGGTTTGATCGCCTTGCGGTCCAGGGAACTCGCAGGAGTCTTCTCCAGCACCATAGTTCAAAGGCCTCAATTCTTTGGTGCTCAGCCTTTCTTATGGTCCAACTTTCACAGCCATACATTGCAACTGGGAAAACCATGGCCTTGACTATACGTACTTTTGTTGGCAGGGTGATGTCTCTGCTTTTTAGTATGCTGTCTAGTTTTGCCATAGCTTTCCTCCCCAGGAGCAAGCGTCTTTTAATTTCTTGGCTGCAGTCCCCATCTGCGGTGATCTTGGAGCCCAGGAAGATAAAATCTGTCACTACCTCCATTTCTTCCCCATCTATTTGCCAGGAATTGAGAGGGACGGATGCCATGATCTTGGTTTTCTTGATGTTGAGTTTCAAGCCAACTTTTGCACTCTCCTTCTTCACCCGCATCAAGAGGCTCTTTAGTTCCTCTTCACTTTCTGCCATTAGAGTGGTATCATCTGCATATCTTAGGTTGTTGATATTTCTCCCGGCAATCTTAATTCCAATTTTTGATTCATCTAGCCCTGCCTTTCTCATGATGTGCTCTGCATATAAGTTAAATAGGCAGGGCGACAGAATACAGCCTTGCCGGACTCCTTTCCCAATTTTGAACCAATCCGTGGTTCCGTGTCCAGTTCTCACTGTTGCTTCTTGACCCGCATATAGGTTTCTCAAGAGACAAATAAGTTGGTCTGGTACTCCCATCTCTCTTAAGAACTGCCACAATTTGTTGTGATCCACACAATCAAAGGCTTTAGCATAGTCAATGAAGCAGAAGAGATGTTTTCTGGAACTCCCTAGCTTTCTCCATGATCCTGCGTATGTTGGCAATTTGATCTCTAGTTCCTCTGCCTCTTCGAAATCCTGCCTGCACTTCTGGTAGTTCTCGATCCACATACTGCTGGAGTCTAGCTTGTAGGATTTTAAGCATAACTTTACTTGCATGTGAAATGAGTGCAATGGTGCGATAGTTTGAACATTCTTTGCATTGCCTTTCTTTGGAATTGGAATGTAAACTGACCTTTTCCAATCCTGTGGCCACTGTTGAGTTTTCCAAATTTGCTGGCAAATTGAGTGTAGCACTTTTACTGCATCGTCTTTTAAGATTTTGAATAGCTCAGCTGGAATACTGTCACCTCGTTCTTGTATAGTTCTTCTGTGTAATTTTGCCACCTCTTAATCTCTTCTGCCTCTGTTAGGTCCCTGCCATTTTGGTCCTTTATCATGCCCATCTTTGCATGAAACGTTCCCTTCATATCTCCAGTTTTCTTGAAGAGATCTCTGGTTCTCCCTATTCTATTGTTCTCTTCTATTTCTTTGCACTGTTCATTTAAGAGGGCATTCTTATCTCTTCTAGCTATTCTATGGAATTCTGCATTCATTTGGGTGTATCTTTCTCTTTCTCCCTTGCCTTTAGCTTCCCTTCTTTCCTCAGCTACTTGCAAAGCTTCCTCAGACAGCCATTTTGCTTTCTTGCATTTCTTTTTCTTTGGGATGGTTTTAGTTGCTACCTCTTGTACAATGTTGCGAACCTCCGTCCATATTTTCTTCAGGCACTCTGTCTATCAGATCTAATTCCTTAAATCTATTTGTCACCTCTACTGTATATTCATCAGGGATATGATTAATTCATACCTGAGTGGCCTAGTGTTTTTCCCTACTTTCTTCAATTTAAGCCTAAATTTTGCAACGAGAAGCTCATGATCTGAGCCACAGTCAGCTCCTGGTCTTTGTTTTTACTGACTGTATGAACTTCTCCATCTTTGGCTGCAGAGCACATAGTCAATCTGATTTCTGTGTTGACCGTCTGGTGATGTCCATGTGTAAGAGACATCTCTTGGGTTGTTGGAAAAGAGTGTTTGCTATGACCATCGTATTCTCTTGACAAAATTCTATCAGCCTGTGCCCTGCTTCATTTTGTACTCCAAGGCCAAACTTGCCTGTTATTCCGGTTATCTTTTGGCTTCCTACTTTAGCATTCCAATCCCCCATGATGATAAGGACATCATTTTTTGGTGTTGATTCTATAAGGTGCTGTAGGGCTTCATAGAACCGGTCATTTTCATCCTCTTCAGCACCAGTGGTTGGGGCATAGACTTGGATTACTGTGATATTGAATGGCTTGCCTTGGATTCGCACTGAGATCATTCTGTCATTTTGGGGATTGTATCCCAGTATTGCTTTTCCTACTCTTTTATTGACTATAAAGGCTACTCCATTTCTTCTGAGGGATTCTTGCCCGCAGTAGTATACCTGATGGTCCTCTGAATTAAATTCACCCATTCCTGTCCATTTTAGTTCGCTGATTCCTAATATGTTGATGTTCAGTCTTGTCATCTCTTCTTTGACCACGTCTAGCTTGCCTTGATTCATGGATCTTACATTCCAGGTTCCTATGGAGAAAAGATCTTTACAGCATCGGACTTTCCTTTCACCACCAGATGCATCCACAGCTGAGTGTCCTTTTGGCTTTGGCCCAGTCGCTTCACTCTTTCTGGTGGTACTAGTACTAGCCCTCTGCTCTTCCCCAGTAGTATATTGCAGGGCTTTTCAACCAGTGGTACGAGTACCACCTGTGGTACATTGGCACCTGGCAGGTGGTACGCGACCATCCTAGAAAAGTGGTAGCAGGGGAGGGGAATGTGCTGAACCGGTGGCAGCACTGCACAAGCCTGAGCGAGAGACGGCTGGAGCTGCAAGGCTGTCAGGGCTCAGCGGAAGCGCCAGGATCAGTGCCACTTTCCAGCTGATCAGCGCTTTTTCGGGGCTGTCAGGGCTCAGTGGAAGCGCCAGGATCAGTGCCAGGCTCCAGCTGGAAAGCAGCACTGATCCTGGCGCTTCTGCTGAGCCCAGAAGAAGCACCAATCAGCTGGAATGTTGCAGCATCTCCAGGGTCTTGTGATTTACATTCAGATGCTTGGCAACTGATTCATATTTATGACGGTCACAGTGTCCCAGGGTCATGTGAAGTGACCGAAACCTGCTGCAACCATCCAGCAGATGGGGGGAATAAAAACCAAACACCACCCCACCCCACCCCTGCTGCCAATCCTCAACAGAAATGCTCACAACAATGAAAACCTCGGACAGGAGGAAGAGCGCCGCCGGGTGGGCAGGCAGGTGTCTTGCTCGGCTGTGGCTTGGGGGGCACTTTTTTCAGTGCCATTGTAACTTCGAACAGTCACTAAGCGAACTGTTGTAAGTCAAGGGCTACTTGTACTTTATCACTTTTTTCCTTTTTTTGGGGGGGGTCAAGTTTTTGACACCTTACTAGGCGACTGGTGGTACTCGGATGTTGCCATATCCTAAAAGTGGTACAATGGGTGAAAAGGTTGAAAAGCCCTGGTATATTGGACACCTTCCGACCTGAGGGGCTCATCTTCCAGCGTCATATCTTTTTGCCTTTTGGTACTGTCCATGGGGTTTTCATGGCAAAGATACTGGAGTGGGTTGCTATTTCCTTCTCCAGTGGATCATATTTTGTCAGAACTCTCTGCCATGACTTGTCCGTCTTGGGTGGCCCTGCACGGCATAGCTCATAGCTTCATTGAATTACGCAAGCCCCTTCGCCACGTCAAGGCAGTAATCCATGAAGGGGTACAGTATATGAAGAATACTTATTTAATAAAAAATCAATGCACAAAGATTACACAACGCATATAAGAAAGTTCAAGTTAATCTATAATATGTATGCTGCATGTATTTTATATTGGAGTTTTCCATTTATAGAATACACAAGATAGCTAACAAAAATAGCGGAACAAGCAAAGCAAATATAATGGCTGGTTGCAAAACCTAGAATTCAGGAAGACTGACAAGATGGTGGCAAAATATTGATTGTGGAAAGTATTACAGTCTCACTCAGTAGTTTTAACTGTTACATTTCTGTAGAATCCACATTTCCTCCCCCCCCCCAAATCTTAACTTTTTCTTCTGCATGTTTTGTAACTTGCATTTCTTCTAAACTTGCCACAGTAAATAAATTAATATTTAATACATTTACTAAGGGTGGTGGTTTTTTTTGCTCCAGACAAAAGTGACTACTGCTCAGAAAAAAAAATGATAATATTTGCAGATTAATTAACAGGCTATTTACACTGTGCTCAATTTTTCTTAGCTATATTTTATTAACTAAAGTAGAAATGGATAGAATTTGGACAACATACTCAACCAAAACCTAACAAGCCACATTATGTAGTATATGAATCAGGCTAGTCTATCAAATGTTCTCATGGCCCATACTGGACCAAGGTATAAACATTTTACAAGATACTGGGAAGAAATACTGCCCATCTGAAAGCATAATCATATAAATCTATTACAAACTTTTGCTACATTGACTCATTCCTTCCTATATTATAAACGTGTTACAGCTGCAGTAGCACATGCATTTTAACTGAAGAAAAATAACCCTAAAATATTAGTTATGAAAAAGGTACAATAAAAAATATCTCAGGTTAGCCAAACATTAAAAAATAATTCTCTTAATAAATAAGTTGCATAATTTCACATGCTTTAATCAATTTCCATAGTCACGTTCATTTAGTTAGAACTCTATTACATACATCGCTCAATTATTAATAGTTTAGGCAAAGTCTCAAAACTAATAATTATGTCTTGCATAGTGAATACCTTCAGAATCATTATAGTTTTTAGTTGAGGCATTATTAACAGCGACATTCATTATCTAATTATTTTGACAAATGCCTTATTGCCTTTTCAACTAGATAGCTGCTAGAGTTTGTTCTTTTTCAGACAAAGTTTTCTCTACACTTTTAGCTAAGAAGTTAGAAATTTGACATGTTACTTTATAGTGAAAAATTATGCTTGTTTTAGTACTCTTAATTGAAAGGAATTTATGGAATTATAAATCATGTAATTCAAAAATCATTTTGGAAATAAATAAATAAATAAATAAATAAATAAAGAGTTATTTTGGGGGCATAGTCAGTTGAGGCTCATAGTTGGAGGTCTAGTTTAGTAAAATTTTTGTATCGTATTATAGTTCTACTTGGTAAAAAAGGTTGCTTTTAATTAGATCATACAAACAATTAAATTTGAAACAATTTATTCAAATAAACCTGGGGATAGCAATAACAATAGCACTTAGACTTATATACCGCTTCATAGTCCTTTTTACAGCCCTCTCTAAGCGGTTTACAGAGTCAGCATTTTGCCCCCAATAATCTGGCTCCTCATTTTACCGACCTCGGAAGGATGGAAGGCTGAGTCAACCTTGAGCCGGTGAGACACGAACTGCCGAACTGCAGGCAGCCAGGAGTCAGCAGAAGTAGCCTGCAGTACTGCATTCTAACCACTGCGCCACCACGGCTCACCACGGGATTCTCTTTCGTTCATAATCTGTTAAAATAGTAAGATCAACTATTATACACCAATTTTTTAAAATAAATTATTTTATTTATTTTAAAACAAAAATATTAATGAAAAGTGGGATATTTTAATTTTTGCAAATATCCTCAATGTCTAATGGCATATAATCAGCTATACAGGAGGTGTGTCTTTATGAAGAGGAGCACCTTTTGAAATGTATTAATTTTATAATTTTGTAATATTAAATTATGGCAATAACCTATTTACCCCAAGTCAGAATTATGAAGAATTGTTCAGAAGCATTGGTGGGTATATGCTCCTGCTTGACTCCACTCAAATGCAGAATTAGCTAAAATTACCAAGAATAAAAATAATGTGTCTGAGGTGAGAGCCTAAGTATCTCTAGTAAGCTACAATGATGTCAAAATGACACGTTATGATATCATCGTGCAAATCACATACAGTGAGGGGGAAAAAGTATCGGATCCCTTGCTGATTTTGTACGTTTGCCCACTGACAAAGAAATGATCAGTCTATAATTTTAATGGTAGGTTTATTTTAACAGTGAGAAACAGAACAACAACAAAAAAATCCAGAAAAATGTATTTCAAAAAAGTTATAAATTGATTTGCATTTTAATGAGTGAAATAAGTATTTGATCCCCTCTCAATCAGCAAGATTTCTGGCTCCCAGGTGTCTTTTATACAGGTAACAAGCTGAGATTAGGAGCACTCTCTTAAAGGGAGTGCTCCTAATCTCAGCATGTTACCTGTATAAAAGACACCTGTCCACAGAAACAATCAGATTCAAAACTCTCCACCATGGCCAAGACCAAAGAGCTGTCCAAGGATGTCAGGGACAAGATTGTAGACCTACACAAGGTGGGAATGGGCTACAAGACTATTGCCAAGCAGCTTGGTGAGAAGGTGACAACAGTTGGTGCGATTATCCGCAAATGGAAGAAACACAAAATACCTGTCAATCTCCCTCGGTCTGGGGCTCCATGCAAGTTCTCACCTTGTGGATTTTCAAGGGTCATGAGAACGGTGAGGAATCAGGCCAGAACTACACGGGAGGATCTTGTCAATGATCTCAAGGCAGCTAGGACCATAGTCATCAAGAACACACTACGCCGTGAAGGACTGAAATCCTGCAGCGCCCGCAAGGTCCCCCTGCTCAAGAAAGCACATGTACAGGCCTGTCTGAAGTTTGCCAATGAACATCTGAATGATTCAGAGGAGAACTGGGTGAAAGTGTTGTGGTCAGATGAGACCAAAATCGAGCTCTTTGGCATCAACTCAACTCGCCGTGTTAGGAGGAGGAGGAATGCTGCCTATGACCCCAAGAACACCATCCCAACCATCAAACATGGAGGTGGAAACATTATGCTTTGGGGGTGTTTTTCTGTTAAGGGGACAGGACAGCTTCACCGCATCAAAGGGACGATGGACGGGGCCATGTACCATCAAATCTTGGGTGAGAACCTCCTTCCCTCAGCCAGGGCATTGAAAATGGGTCGTGGATGGGTATTCCAGCACGACAATGACCCAAAACACACGGCCAAGGCAACAAAGTAGTGGCTCAAGAAGAAGCACATTAAGGTCCTGGAGTGGCCTAGCCAGTCTCCAGACCTTAATCCCATAGAAAATCTGTGGAGGGAGCTGAAGGTTCGAGCTGCCAAACGTCAGCCTCGAAACCTTAATGACTTGGAGAGGATCTGCAAAGAGGAGTGGGACAAAATCCCTCCTGAGATGTGTGCAAACCTGGTGGCCAACTACAAGAAACGTCTGACCTCTGTGATTGCCAACAACGGTTTTGCCACCAAGTACTAAGTCATGTTTTGCGAAGGGGTCAAATACTTATTTCACTCATTAAAATGCAAATCAATTTATAACTTTTTTGAAATGTGTTTTTCTGGATTTTTTTGTTGTTATTCTGTTTCTCACTGTTAAAATAAACCTACCATTAAAATTATAGACTGATCATTTCTTTGTCAGTGGGCAAACGTACAAAATCAGCAGGGGATCAAATATTTTTTTCCCTCACTGTAAGCATGTAAATTACATAATTATGCCCTTGTCATAAATTTTCCCACCTTCCCCCATGGATGTCCTTCCTTACAAAAGGAAATGTTTGTCACTACTCATGAATAGTATTTGTAAGCACAGCCAGTATCTTTGGATGCAAGACGATGAGATGAACTGAATACAGTTCATCTCTAATTTCATCTCTACTAGTTTCCTCTGACACCTTTGTTGACTGTTATTAATTGTATGCTTGATTAGACGGGTCAAGACTGGATAAGATCACTTCCTATAATTGTAAAAAGGAAGATTATCAGTTGTAAGTCAAGGAAGAAAAGATGTTCCTGTTCAGATTTGTCCTCAATTTTGTTCCATCTTTTCTAGTGCTGAACTAAGCCTCAACTTCAATAGCAGTTTTTCTGTGTTTATCTGAATTACATTGTACAATTAAATCAGTTCTAGTGTCAACGCTGCAATGAATTGAATTGAAACCATTTTTTCTTCGTTTTCGGTTGCCACATATTTAGAAGGGGAGGAGGGGGGAAGTGTAGTTTTCAGTTAGCCATAACAGTTCTTAGGTATGGGAACCAAGGTCATTGCTGATTACATTTTGGCGGGCTAGAAATCTGGGAGGAGTGCCCGCCTTTAGTAACAATTGGAGAATGTGGGACTTCCGGTTTGGTTGCCGATGGGACGGATGGAAGAAGCCGGCGATCTGGCTTCCCAGTCCAGTTTCGCTTCGCCCAGCAACCCTTAAAGGGTCAGAAAGTTGCCCTGGAGGGGCAACGAAGAAGGAGGGACACTCCAGGAGCTCAGATCAGGTGGCGGCCGATCTGAGCGAACTGAAGAACCCCTCTGAAGGGGCGGAAGAAAGGCTGCCGGGTGAGCCGAGGCAGCCCAAGTCGTCTCCAGCTGGAAGGGAAGCTCCGCAAAACAGCTGACTGTCAACAGCGTGCTGAGACTGGGTGAGCTAGAATTTTCTCCTTCTCCTTGAGGATTATAAAACGTTGAGCCCCTGATGGGAAAAAGCTGAAAAGAAAAGACCCCCAGAAGGATTAATTTAAAGGCGGCGAGTAATTACAAAAGGGGAAAGCGCTTTAAAGGATATCGGACATTGATAAATAAGCCGAGGAGGACATCTAGTGGCGAAAGAAGAAATGACAGCACCAATAAACAGTGGGGAAAAAAATGCTTTCACTACAATGACCTTGAGAGACACCTGCAAACTTTAAAGTGCCTTGGTGTGAGATTACAAGGAAAAAGACTTCTCATAGATATATTTGTTGACTTTGGCTAAAACCAAACAGACACTATTTGAAGAAAGTGAACGTTTCATAACTAAGACCTGATTGGGGGAGGTGGATTTGGACTAAAACAGCTGGCTCTCTTTTGCATTTTGGACTTTGGTTTTAGACTGGGAGCTGTAAAATGAGTACATCAAACATTACTAGACTTATGAAGAAAATTTCTTCTGCACCCTCTGTGGGACAATCCAGTCCAACAACCCAGGGATCTATTGAAACAATGCTGCAACATGAGAAAATAAGCACAGCCCAAAATGAAATGCAGGCTTCATTAAAACTGATTCAAGAGATGATGCAAAAAAATCATGAAGAGACACAAAGTAAACTTGAAAAAGTAAGCGAAGAAATCCTGGATATAAAGGCACAATTTGAAGTTCAAAACCAAATGATTATTAAAAATGAACAAAGAATTCAGAAAATGGAAGAGAAATCAGAGGATATTGACAAAAAGATGGAACTGTTATTACAAGAAAATGAAAAATTAGAACAAGCAAATCAAGACCTACAGGGGGCAGTTAAGATACTAGAGATGGAGAAAGCGGAACACTACTTGAGATTTCAAAATATCCCTGAGGATAGAGAAGAAAACATAGCAGTCGTGATCATTGACCTTCTGGCAGAGGCTCTGAAGGCAGATAGAGTGGAGATCCAAATGGAGATTGATGAAATATTTCGCATGAACTCAAGCTATGCAAGGAAAAATAGACTACCAAGAGAAGTACATGTAAGGTTTATAAAGAAAACAACAAGGGATGAAGTACTGAGAAAAGTGAGAGATGAGCCATTACAATATAAAAATAAAGAAATCGTGGTTTTAAAGCAGATACCCAAGAGAGTAAGAGATACCCGAAGACACTACCACTTCTTAACTACAAAGCTGATTGCCAAAGGCATAAACTTCAGATGGCTAATGCCGGAAGGCATTTTAATAAATTGGAATAATACAAGATATCGACTGGATTCAATCTGGAAAGCAGAGGATTTCGAAGCAAGGAATAGAGCAATTTTGGATGAAGGAGTGCAACAACGACAAGGGGACAGTAAGGAGCAGAAGCAAATGGAAGAGATGATTCAAGGAGCAACCGCACAAACAGGAGAACAGAAAGAGAAAGAGGAACAAGAGGGTGAAGGTGAAGGAACTGCCAGAGAACAGAGGATTACAAGATCGACTAGACCTAAATATAAATAATGGAAATGGAAATGGAGAAAGAAAATGGAACTTTTTCAGTGAATGTAAATGGACTAAACTCCCCATCAAAAAGAAACAATTTTTTTAGGAAATTACAGAAATTGAACATAGACATAATTTGTTTGCAAGAGACACATATAAAAGAGCAGCACCATAAATTACTGGAACATTCAAAAATTGGGAAACTTTATTACACATCAGCACATCAGAAAAAAAGAGGGGTCGCTGTATACATTAAAGAGACAATAGATTCTAAATTGGTATACTCAGATAAAGAAGGAAGAATCGTAATGGTAGAAATATATCTGCACCAAAAGCAAATATTGTTAGTGGCAATTTATGCACCAAATAATAATCAAGAAGAATTTTATCAAAGCCTACATAGAAAAATAATAGAAATGGAGTACCAAAATATCTGTCTAGTAGGAGATTTTAATGCGATAGTAGACGGAACAATTGACTATAAAAGCAATAAAACAGGAAAAACCGGAAGAAGAAGACTACCTAGGACATTTTTTGATATGGCAGAGGAAATTGGAATTCAAGACGTCTGGAGGGAAATCAACCCACAAAAATTACAATACACCTTTTACTCAAACAGCCAAAAATCCTGGTCAAGAATCGATATGATTTCGATGACGTCTGACTTGAGGATGAATATACAGGATACTGAGATAGAAATAGGCACGTGGGCAGACCATAATCCCCTAAAAGTAATATGGAAAGGAATACAAAAAAGACCAAGATGGACTTTAAATCAATCTATATTAAAAGAAAGAGAATTTATAGAGCTAGCGAAAAAAGAAATGGAATTTTTCTTTAAAGAAAATAAAAAAGAAGATACAACATTACAAAATGTATGGGATACAGCCAAAGCATACTTTAGAGGCATAGCTATAATGTATATGGCAAAGAAAAACAAACAGAGAAGACAGCAATATGTACTATTAAAAGGAAAATTTGGAAAGTTAAAATCAGAACTACAAAAAAATCCACAGAAAAAGACTTTGAAAAGAGAAATGGACATAATAAAACATAAATTAAACCTGTTGGATTCAGAAAAAGTGGCAGAACAGATAAAAAGAGCAAAACAAAAATTTTTTGAGAATGCCAACAAACCAGGAAGATGGTTAGCTTATAAAATTAAAAAACAGAAAGAGAAGAAAATGATACATAACTTAGTAGATGGGAAAGGCTATTTACAATTTAAAAATGAAGAAATAAAAAAGATAATCAAGGAATACTACAAGGAACTGTACGACAAAGAGGAAACTCCAAGAGAGAGAATTGTTCAATACCTGGAAGAAAATAATCTTCCAAAAATTCCAGAGACATTTAAAACTATGTTAGAAGAAAGGATTACAATGATGGAAATATTAGAGGCCATAAAAAGACAAAAAAAAAATGGGAAAACACCGGGTCCAGATGGGCTTCCGGTGGAGCTATATAAAAATTTACAAGATATACTAAGTGAACCGCTGAAAGATGTTTGTAATGGACTTCTATTAGAGGCTAAACTCCCATCTACATGGATGGAAGCCAATATTACTCTAATACCAAAAGAAGATTCAGATTTGACGCAGATTAAGAATTATAGACCGATTTCATTGCTTAATGTGGATTACAAAATTTTTACTTCAATAATGGCAGAGAGACTGAAAAAATACTTAGTCGAATTTATACATCCAGATCAAAACGGCTTTTTACCAAAGAGACAAATTAAAAACAACTTAAGAGTGATAATAGACGTATTAGAATACTATGAATTACACCCAGGGAAACAATTGGCACTAATATTCTTAGACGCCCAAAAGGCATTTGACAACGTTTCCTGGCAATTTATGATCCAGCAACTACAAATAATGGACTTTGGACAGAACTTTATAAATATGATAAAAACAATATATAACAAACAGACAGCCAAGGTGATTGTGAATGGAGACTGTACTGAGAACTTTGAGATAAGAAAAGGCACAAGGCAAGGCTGTCCACTATCCCCATTGCTATTCATTTTTACTTTGGAAGTTTTAAATAGAAATATTAGACAAGATACAGAAATTAAAGGGTTGGAGATAAAAGGCGAAACATATAAACTACAAGCATTTGCTGATGATCTAGTATTTATCCTAGAAGAACCTTTGGAGATGATCCCTAAATTATGGGGAAAGATAGAACAGTAACAATTGGATAATGTGATTTATGACATCTAATTGGGGTGGGAACTGCAAGTTTGCAATTTTGTAACCAGGGGGAGGGGAATTTAGTCTTGGGTTCACCTATGTACATGCCGTTATTTTGTAACCAAATAAAAATGTTCTTTGAGGAAGAATTCCTTGCCTTGAAGTTCTTTTAAATGGTCTCATCTATCGGAACCATGACATTAACCCAAGACTCAAAACTCTTTTAATACCAGGGGGTCCTGAGCTCCAGTTGCCTACCCAAAGCCTTGGGAGGACAACAAAGACTCAAGGAAGATTCCATGATGGAGAAAAAGGGAGAGCCGGCTACTAACCTTGAAGCTGCAGCAACCTCATCAGTGGATGGGGTGCAGGCCATCGTCCCGACAGAGAGCGTGGCTGTGGCGGCTCCGGCAGTGGGGGCAAGACCTAAGGAACGGGAGATCCAGTTGGAGCCCTTATTGCTATCGGAGGGAGTTCTTTCTATCGGAGACACTTGGCGTTCAGAAGCAACCCAACCGAAAAAGAGTTCAGTAAAAGCCACTGAAGCTGAGTTCCCATTAATTGCTTCTCACGAATTACGCTCACCTGACCGGAGAGGGGCCAAACAGCTAGCACCTTGGGATGAGTCGGGTGAGTGGAAATATCTGACTGCAATTTGGAGCCATTCCATTGAGCGGTTAAGAGAGAAGTTTGAAGGACTGGAGGTGGAAGGAAGGGAGCAGGTCACCCAGCAATTGCTTTCCAGTGAATGGGATGACCGACACCCCCAAGACCGTCCTCGATCTAGGTGAAGCCCAAACCCCATAGCTGGTGCCCAAGCTGCCTCCCCACGACCAAAGCCACCGGCCTTAACTTTGAGCCCTATGTGGAGATGAAGCCCGGACTGGTGTGAGCGTCGCAATAGCCCCGACCATTGTCGGCAGCCCGACAGCCCTGATCGCCATCGGTGTCATGCTAGCCCGGACCGTCGGCAACGGTACGTTAGCCCCGATCGGTACCATCGCTATGCAAGCCCTGACCAGTACCCATGCCGGATCAGCCCTGAACACTATCGACATTGAGTAAGCCCCAATCGCTGCCGATATCCGGATAGCCCTGATCGATATCCACATCGGGCCAGTCCGGATCGGTACCGGCACCATGCTAGCCCCAACCGTTATCGTTACTGGCACAGCCCTGATAGTTATCCCTGGCGGTTTAGTCCTGAGTGTCATCGACGCCACACTAGTCCAGGGCCCCTACCAAGGGCACACCAAGTGGCGGGGCTCCCACGAGATCAACTGCAGCAGTTTGGATTGCTGCAGGCTCTCTTAGATCAGCAGCGACCCGTGGAAGCCCCTCTTTTCAAGCCCACTTTTGATGGCGACCCTGAGAAGCTGACTTTCTTTTTGAATCAAGTGCGCTCCCACATGAACCGGAATGCCAATGCCTATCCAGACCCTGCCAGCATGGTCGATGTGATATCAGCAAACCTAGAGGGAGAAGCAGAGGAGTGGTTGAACGGCTTGTACAACGAACAATCACCTGAACTATGGAACCTCAACCTGTTTATCCAAGGTCTAAGGACCAGGTTTGAAGATGGTTCCCTAGCCCTGCAAGCTGAAAAGGACATTCACAAGGTGAAACAGAGGGGTCGGCCAGCAAAGGAATACATGCGTGAATTCTGGAGAGTGGCAGGCAGAATTGTGCAGTGGCCTGAACGATCGCTATTTCATCAGTTCAAGTACGGTTTGGACCCAGATCTATTCCAGGCATGCGTTTACAGGGGGATCCCTGAACAACTTCACGAGTGGTATCGCTTGGCCGTGAATTTAGACATAGAGTTAAACCGCTACAGAAAGCCACCAGCCCCTGGACCTAGACCAAAACCAGACCCAGCGAGGCGTCAGCTTCCCCGACAAGCCCCACCGGCTGTGACCACTGGAGCTCCAAAAGTGTGTCGGCTGGAACCCCAATCAAGTGTTTCAGATGTGGCCAGCCGGGTCACCGAGCGGCCATCTCTCCAGTTCCTTTCCCTCAGCCAAAAGGTGGTTCGGCCACGCCAGCAAAACCAAAAGGGGGCTCGCGGTCCACCAGAGAAAAATCGAGCTGGATTAACCAAGAGCAAGCCACTCAAGTCACCTCGCCTACTCAAGAGAAAGCTGAGGCCCCGACTGAAGCCGCTCTTTTGCCCACTCCGTATGACAGCGATGATGGAGAGAACGACCCGATGGTGAGTCAGCCTGTTCCACCTTTTTCCCTCTCTGCCAAGCTCTTGGTCCCTAAGACAGAAGCACGGATGGACTTACATGTATTGATAGACTCTGGGTGTTCCCGATGCCTAATCAACCTCCCTAACGTTCTCAAGTTGGGCATCAGAGCTAAAATGCTTTCCTCCCCCATGAGATTCGAACAGGCAGACGGGTCCCTACTGGGCAGGGCCCTAGTCACCCACCTAACAGAGCCAGTACGACTAGAGGTGGGAGAGCATTGGGAATTTATCCGTTTTGTGGTGGTCCCTAAAATGACTGAGGCAGTGATTTTGGGATTAGCCTGGTTGGACAAATGGAAACCTTTTTATTATGGTGGGAGAACAGAATGAGAACTCTGAGGTTAGCCACAGAGCCTTTGCCCCCTAACCCCTCTAGTGACACCAGTGGAATCCCAGAACAGCCTTCTGAAACCCTAAAGACGGCTGCAAATCCCCTACCAGGAGTGCCTCTTATTCCCAGTGAATACCAAGATTTGGCTTAAGTGTTCAGCGAGATGGAATGTGACATCCTACACCCCCCCATACAGCCACTGACTGTGCTATTGAGATTCTCCCGGGAGCTAAATTGCCTAAGCCAAAGATGTATGCAATAACCCCCCTCAAACTGAAGGAGTTAAGGGAATACATTGACAAACATTTAGCGAGAGGCTTCATTGAACCTGCAAAATCCAAAGTAGCTGCCCCTGTGCTTTTTAAGGGGAAAAAAGATGGTTCGCTGAGGCTCTGTGTGGATTTTAAAGGGTTAAATGCTGTCAGCGTGGAAAATATGTACCCTCTCCCTTTAATGAAAGACATTAGCCCACTTGGCGAAGGGGCAGATTTTTACCAAGTTAGACCTAAGGGAGGCATATTATCGAGTGAGAATAAGAAAAGGTGATGAATGGAAAACTGCTTTCAACAGCCCCCTGGGTAGTTTTCAGTTTAAGGTCATGCCTTTTGGATTACAAGGAGCTCCCGCTGTGTTCATGCAGCTGATCAATCAAGTACTGCATGATCATTTATATAAAGGAGTTTTGGTTTATCTTGATGACATCTTAATCTATACAAAGACTATGGCAGAACATACAAATCTAGTACGAGAAGTACTCAAAAAGCTGCTGAATGCTAAACTCTACACAAAACTTTCAAAATGCGAGTTCCATCAGACACGTTTGGATTGTCTGGGTTACAGTATTTCCAGCGAAGGCATTGAAATGGATCCAGCCAAAGTAAAAGCCGTAATTGAGTGGCAGCCCCCACGAACTCGGAAACAGCTCCAGAGTTTCTTGGGATTCGCTAATTTCTACCAATTTATTCCCTCATTTGCTGAAATTGCTTTATCCCTTACAGAACTATTAAAAACTGGTAAGGATGGGGATAAGCCGCGACCAGGTAAACCCCTACACTTGTCGTTAGAATGCTAAGCTGCTTTTGAGAATTTAAAAAGACTGTTTGCTGCGGAACCAATTCTCAAACACCCTCATCCTGAGGAACAATTTGTGATTCAAGCTGATGCCAGCGATGTGGCTGTGGGGGCGGTTCTTTCACAAAAGAACCACAAAGGAGAATTACAACCTTGTGCTTACACTTCAAAAAAAACTCACTGACATGGAGCGGAGATGGCCATTTGGGAAAAGGAAGCCTTTGCAATCAGATGGGCTTTATTGACTTGGCGTCATTTCCTAGAAGGGAGCAAGGTGCCTTTTGAAGTATGGACTGATCACAAAAACTTAGAGGCACTGAAAACTCCTCGTAAATTGTTCCCCAAGCAAGTGCGCTGGGCGCAATATTTTAATCGCTTTATCTTTACCTTAAAATATATACCCGGCAGAAAGAATTTTTTAGCCGATGCCCTCTCCAGACTGCCTCAGTATAAAAGCCAATGTGAACAGATCATAGACTCTATTATGCCACCGCCTCAAGTTATTTCTCAAATAAACCCTGGGAGACAACAACACGTGAGACCACCTAACCCAGACGACCCATTGACAAAGAAATTAAAGCAAGAACTGGAAAATGATCAATGGCTCAAGGAAAACCAAACCATCCTGACCCATCGGGATGGCTTAGCTTGGAAAGGGGGTAAATTGTATTTGCCTGAATTGCTCAGACTCCAAGCGCTTCAGCGTAGCCACGACGTCAAACAAGCCGGTCACTTTGGATATTTAAAGACATTACATTTAATCCAGAGGCAGTTTTGGTGGCCAGGCTTAAAGAAAGATGTTGAAAACTATGTAAAAAGTTGTGCAGCTTGTGCTACCATAAAAAGAATCCCAGGAAAGCCCCCTGGACTATTGCAGCCCGTTGCAGATCCTTCTCAGCCATGGGAAGAGATTGCTATGGATTTTATTGTTGACTTGCCAGAGAGTAGAGGAAATATAGTAATATGGACTGTAATTGACCTTTTTTCAAAGCAAGCTCACTTTATAGCATGTTCTGGTCTTCCTTCTGCTCAGAAATCAGCCAAGTTATTCCTTAAGCATATTTACCGGCTGCACAGGGCACCAAAATGAATAATTTCGGACAGGGGACTTCAATTTACGGCCAGATTTTGGAGAGATTTCCTCAAACTGATTGGTTCTACACAAGGACTGTCATCGGCTTTTCATCCTTCTACGAATGGTGCGGCTGAAAAAGTGAACTCAATGGTGGAGCAGTATCTTAGATGCTATGTGGATTACCAACAGACAAACTGGACTGATCTCCTTCCTTTTGCTGAAGTGGCATATAATAACACGGTGCATAGCAGCACTGGATTTATGCCGTTTAAGATAGCCACCGGAAGGGATTTTATTCCGATGCCTGAATACCCCCAGGACCCCCCTACCTCTCAAACATTAGATCAGTGGGTGTCTGCCTGGAGGGGTGTATGGGACAATACAAAGAAAGCTTTGACAAAAGCCTCAGAGATTTATAAAAAACAAGCTGATAAGAAAAGAGCACCTCAGAAATCATTCCGTGTGGGGAAAAAGGTTTATCTCTCTACAAAGTATCTAAGACTTAAGTTGCCTAGAAAAAATTGGGACCAAAATACCTAGGACCATTTCCTATAGTCCAGATCATAAACCCAGTCACTGTAGAATTAAAACTTCCCCGTCTCCTGGGAAAGATCCACCCAGTGTTTCATAGCAGTCTGTTAAAGCCTTTTAGGGAGTCGTCTTTAAGACCTCCTCCTAAGAAAGCCCCTGGTCCTCTGGTGGTAGCCAGAGAGACTCATTACGAATTAAAACACATTCTTGATGCTAGGTTATACAAAGGTAAATTGCAGTATTTGGTGCAATGGAAAGGATATCCGTTATCGGAAGCCACCTGGGTAAAAAGTACTGATGTGAAAGCTGATAGATTGATACGCAAATTCTATGACAAATATCCAAATAAACCGAAAGGGAACTCTTAACTTTTATTATTGTTTGAATTGCAGGATTTCTCCTTTCTTTAAAGGGAGCCGAATGTCAACGCTGCAACGAATTGAACTGAAACCATTTTTTCTTCGTTTTCGGTTGCCACATATTTAGAAGGGGAGGAGGGGGGAAGTGTAGTTTTCAGTTAGCTATAACAATTCTTAGATATGGGAACCAAGGTCATTGCTGATTACATTTTGGCGGGCTAGAGATCTGGGAGGAGTGCCCGCCTTTAGTAACAATTGGAGAATGTGATTTATGACATCTAATTGGGGTGGGAACTGCAACTTCGCAACTTTGTAACCAGGGGGAGGGGAATTTAGTCTTGGGTTCACCTATGTACGTGCTGTTATTTTGTAACAAAAAAAAAAATCTTTTAACTGGTCTCATCTATCGGAACCATGACTTTTAGTTAGTATTGATGGGCTGTCTGTAACAACAACTTGTAACAATTCTGGGTGGTTAGAAAACTGATAAAAGTAACAAAGAGTTAGGCATCTTGCAGACCTCAGCTAAAAGTTAGGAATAGAGATGGCCTGGAGCAAATAGGATGTGTATTAGATAACTCCTGAAGCTTTCATTAGCCAAGGCTTAGGAATAGGGACAGCTAGAGACCAATAGAATAATTGTTAGATCATTATTAAAATGTTTATTAGATGATATTTCTTATATATCCCTAACCCTAACCCTAACCCTAACCCTGGCATTTTGGCCAGGATCCCTTTTCTTGGAGCGCTTCAATAAAAGAAAAGAAAACCTATGAAGGAGAATATTTGTAGCTCAGGGTTGAAATGAGTGGTCCTTGGTGCTCTCCGAGCTTGCTTGTTTTCTTGCAGACGTTTCATTACCCTAAGTAGGTAACATCATCAGTGCTAGTAAGGAGTGCTGTTTGCTGTCAGTTTATATTCTGGTGTCTTGCCTGTCTGGGTGGGTGGGGGCGGTCTTAGGGATTCTTTGGTTGGGCTGTTTACTGTTAGCTTCTTTGGCAGTTTCTTCATTGGGGTATTGCTTACTTGATTGTTGGTCTGAAGTTGACCTTGGAGCTAAACTATGCTGATCTGAGTGCTGATTGCTGGTGGAGAGGTGCTGGAGTCTTTTTCTCTTTTGGCCTGTTGTCTCTTTTGCATAGTTTATAGATGTTGTTAATGTCTATGTGTCTATTGACGACTGATTTGTCAGAGTGCCAGGCTTCTAGAAATTCCCTGGCATTTTTGGATTTGGCCTGGTCTAGGATTGTCACATTTTCCCAATTGAAACTATGGTTAAATCTGTCGATGTGTTGTGAAATTAAAGAATTTTCATCATACCTTTTGACTGCCAGTTGGTGTTCATGGATGTGTTCTGCCAGTCTTCTGCCTGTTTGTCCTACATAGTGGTTGTTGCATTTCTTACACTGTATGTTGTAGATGACTCCTGTTTTTTCTTCTGGGGTTGCTGGGTCTTTTGGTCTGCTTAGGATGTTTTGAAGGTCTTTAGTTGGCTTGTGTGCTATGCTGATTCCATGTGGTTGTAGCAGTCTATTTGCAGTTTCTGAGATATTCTTGATGTATGGCAATGTAATTCTTTTTAGGGTTTGTGTTGGTTGTGCTGTATTTGAGAGCTGATCCCCTAGTTTCCTTCTCTACTTTTTGGGAGACAAAGTTGTCTGCTAGGTTTGTCAGGAATCTGTTTGATCTTCCACTTGGTGCATAGTTTGTCTCCCAGTTGATGTCAGGGTAATTAAAGTCCCCCATTACTATTATGATGTGCTTCCTACATACCACGATATAAAAAAATGTTGAGACTCTAGAAAGAGTACAGAGAAGAGCAACAAAGATGATTAGGGGACTGGAGGCTAAAACATATAAGGAACTGTTGCTGGAATTCGGTATGTCTAGTTTAATGAAGAGAAGGTCTAGGGGTGACATGATAGCAGTTTCCCAATATCTCAGGGGTTGCCACAAACAAGAGGGAGATCAACCTATTCTCAAAGCACCTGAAGGCAGGACAAGAAGCAACAGATGGAAACTAACCAAAGAGAGAAGCAACCTAGAACTAAGGAGAAATTTCCTGACAGTTAGAAGAATTAATCAGTGGAACAACCTGCCTCCAGAAGCTGTGAATGAGACTGGACAGCCATTTGTCTGAAATGGTATAGGGTTTCCTGCCTGAGCAGGGGGTTGGACTAGATGACCTCCAAGGTCCCTTCCAACATTATTATTATTATTATTATTATTATTATTGTTGTTGTTGTTATTATTATTATCTTTTATTCATTAGACATGAACCTCAAGTCAACTGAACATTCAAATTGGCTGGCGCTGATGGTTGACACGGGTTGCTACCAGCATCCTAGGTATCAACCAGGTACCTCCTTAAAATATAAGATGTTCCGAGTAGCGCAGTTTTTTGTAACATTGCTGGAGTTATTGCAGGAAGCTGCAGTTTCTTGATGTATTTTGCAAAGTTTTGGGACATAGTTCCCAGTGCCCCGATGACAATGGGTATCACTGTTACACGTTTCATCCATAATCACGCAGTTTCGATGGCCAGGTCGCGATATTTCGTAATTTTTTCCAGTTCTTTTTCTTCGACCCTGGCATCTCCTGGTGCAGCGATATCAATCAGCTGTATGCTTCGGTTCTCTACAACTGCGATATCTGGCATGTTGTGTTCCAAATGGCGATCTGTCTGTATTCAAAAGTCCCACAAGATCTTCACCCTCTCATTCTCAACAACCTTTTCCACCCTATGTTCCCATGACTTTTCGGACACAGGCAAGTCGTATTTTTTACACAATGCCCAGTGGATTAATTTAGCAACTCGGTCATGTCTAGCTTTGTAATCAGTTTGCTCGATTTTGCTGCACTCACAGATTAGATGTGAAACAGTTTCAACTTTGTCATTGCAAAGTCGGCAATTTGGATTGTCAGTGGATTTTTGTATCTTCGCTTTCATGGCATTAGTTTGTAATGCTTGTTCTTGAGCAGCCAGTATTAAGCCTTCCGTTTCTTTGTTGATGGTTCCCATCTTAAGCCATGCCCATGTCAAGTTGTTATCTCATTTTCCTTCAATGTTTTTCAAATGCTGTCCATGCAAAGCTTTGGTTTTCCATCTATTTAATCTGTCATCCAGCCGTTTTTCCTTATATTCTGCCTTTGTTTCTGTTATTTTTATAGTGCTCTCTGTTTTCACAGCCTGCAGCGGTTTTTCTGTATTCACATAGTCATTCAAACTTCATTTTTCTTCTTCTACAGTTTGGTGGATTTGCAATAGTCCTCTGCCCCCTATTTTTCTTGGCAGGTACAACCTGTCGATGTCACTTCGTGGATGTAGAGCGTGGTGCATATTCAAAAGTTTACGCATTTTCCGGTCTAGGTTTTCCAGTTCAGCCAAAGTCCAGTTGATAATTCCAGCTGGGTAGCGTATCACTGGGACTGCCCATGTATTAATGGCTTTAATTATGTTTCCAGCATTCAGCTTTGATTTTAAAATTTTGCGGACTCTCCTGATGTATTCCTTTTGCGTTGGCTCTTTGACTTTTCCATTCAAGATGTTATCTGCTTCCAATATGCCTAGGTATTTGTAACCGTCATCCTTTGCTAGTGCTTTCACAATACTTCCATTTCCAAGTTCTATTCCTTCTATTTTTGCCATTTTTCCTCGTTGCATGGATAGTACAGCACATTTTCCAAGTCCAAAGTTCATTCTGATGTCGCTGCTAAACAGTTGGACTGCGTTAAGTATTGATTCAAGTTCAGTGTGGCTTTTCGCGTACAGTTTTAAGTCATCCATGTATAGTAGATGGTTTATCTTGCCATGCTGGCTTGAGATGTAGTATCCCAGTTTTGTGTTTCGTAAGATTATTGTTAATGGAATTAATGCGATGTTGAACAGTAGTGGTGAAAGTGAGTCCCCTTGGAAAATTCCTCGTCTCATGTTAATTTCACCAATGTTCTCCCCATTTGCTGTTAGGACTGTTTTCCATTTTTGCATATTTGCTTTCAAAAATGTAGATATTTTTGCTGATTCCAAAGTTTTCCAAACACGCATTAATCCAGCTGTGGGGTAATGAGTCGAATGCCTTCTTGTAATCAATCCACACCATATTTAAGTTCGTTTTCCGTCGTTTTGCATTTTTAAGTACCATTTTGTCAATGAGCAGCTGATCTTTTGTTCCTCTTGATTTTTTATAATTTCCTTTTTGTTCTACCGGATACAGACTGTTTTCCATCAGATGATTGAATACTGAATTTGCCAGTATTCTTGTAAAAAGTTTGAACGTTGTTGGCAGACAGGTAATTGGGCGGTATTATTATTATTATTATTATTATTATTATTATTATTATTATTATTATTATTATTATTATTATTATTATTATTATTATTATTATTATTATTATTATTATTATTATTATTATTATTATTATTATTATTATTACTTTCCTACATACCTACATACTTTTTTGTTAGAGGAGTGTGGAGGTAGTGTATATGTGTGTCTGTTGTGTCATTTCCAAGACTTGGGAGAGGGGCAAGACCCTCTAATAACAATAAACAAAAAGGCCTTATTTAAAAACAAAAAAAGGATTTGGAAAATGGAGCTCATTGGCTTGTGAAAAGCTCCATGAAATAATAATAACAATGATTGGTTTGCCTGGAGAAAGCATGAAATGAAATATTTGTATATGAAATTGTTTATGTAAGCAGTTTGCATGGAGGACAAATGTGTGAATGTGTGAATGTTAAACAGTGTAAATGCCTGTGTGTATTCCCCCAACCCCCAGACTGTGAAAGATTCCCTTTCTTACAAAGAAACAGTAAGTTGAAGATTTTTTTTTAATTATTGTGAAGTAAGTAGAAGGGCAATAGCAAGTGTTTACAAGAAAATGGGAAAAAGAAATGAGAAAGGTCCCATGGAAGAAAAATGTCTTTTGAAGATGTGGGAGAAATTCATGGCAAAATGCAAGTGATTTACTGAAGGGAGAGAAAGAGAGACAACTATTTTGTTAAAAGAATGCTGAGTAGAAAGGGTGTGTGTGAGATTTCTGTGTAGTCTTTTAAACATTTTTTTTTCCTGCCTCCTCTTTCGCTGGTTGTTACTTCTGCCTTGGAAGAGCGAGAGAAGCAGTAAAGGGGTGTGTGTGGTTTTTCTGTTCCTTTTAACCATTTTTTCCTGGTTAGTTAAAACATTGAGCTCTTGCCTGAGAAAGGCAGGGTAAATGTGAAATCTGATACCTACTTTTGCAGTTTCGGTTTGCACTGCTTTTGGTCTGCATATGTCTGTTCTGGACACTGCAATACAAGTTAGAAAATCATACCGGTACGATAGAAGGAAACCTAGCTCTGGCCATATGGCGGGAAACAGATAATTCAAAGAGTAAAACTTTTCCTCCCCTCTCTTACACTTCAGGTCACATTGTCCAATTAATCTTCCAGCGTTTGTTATGAGAAGAAAACTTTAGTTCGCCACAACATCTCTTCGGCATCCTCGGCTCTCACACTGATAGGGAACACCTGTGGATCCCAAGCTCTTCCCTCCCCCCTTGCAACTGTAGGCAAGCTAGAAGCACTATGGCAGTCCTAATAAAAATAAATCTTTGTAGCTTGACAGGCTGGCCCCCTACAGAAGTGGGGAAACCTGGAAAACAAAAAGGAATACACATTATTGCTTGGTAATCTTTCTCTTGTACTGGCCCCGGCTTCCGGGGGTACTTAGTGTGGAATCGCTTTACCAAACGATCCACTTTTAAGTGATGAACTTTTACACATCTAGCTTCTGACATCAGATAACCCTCCCATTGGATTGAGTACTGCAACTTCCATTTGTGGATTCTGCAATCGAGGATTCTTTTGACCTCATAATGCGTTTCCCCTTCTACCATTATTGAGGCTGGGGCTGCCTTCCCTACTGGTCTCATTGTGGATCCCCAGTATGGCTTTAGTAAGCTACAATGGAATACTGGGTGCACTTTACCCAATATCCTTGGTAGTTTAAGTTCTACTGTCACAAGATTAATGATTTTTACGATGGGGAAAGGACCTACTGTGTTTCCCCGAAAATAAGACCTATCCCAAAAATAAGCCCTAGCTTGATTTTTACACATACGCCCAATATAAGTCCTACCCCAAAAATAAGCACTAGTTTTGGGGCGAGGCACACGCGTAAAGATCAAGCTAGGGTGGGGGTGGGGGTGGAGCTGCCCCACACACCCGGCACCCACTTACCTTAGGACCACTGCAGCCAGTCCTCCCATGCCAACACCTGTCGCACTGCTGCCTGAGTTCTTCTGTGGCCGCTTGCGGCCGCATGCCACATGGCGCATTGCGCGGCTGCCACCGGTTGCGGCAGGACGCCAAGAGGCTCATTGTGCCGATCGCGCCACTGCCGCCAGTCGCAGCAGGAGGCTGCGAGGCTTGTCACACCAATCGAGCCTGCTCGCGATCGGCACGACGAGCCTCACGGCCTCCTGCTGCGACCGGTGGCAGCAGCGCAATCAGTGCAATGAGCCTTGTGGCCTTCTGATGCAAGCAGCGGTGCGATTCGCGCGATGCATCATGCAGCCCCAAGCTGCAAGCGGCGGCACTTGTGTAATCAGCGCAATGAGCCTCGCGGCCTGCTGCGAGTGGCAGCAGCGGCACAATCATTGCAATGAGCTACGCAGCCTTTTGTGAGTGGCAGAAGCAGCGCGATCGGCACAACAAACCACGTGGCGTTGAGCCACGAGTGGCAGCAGCGGCACGATGCGCCATGTGGCCTGCAGCCACAAGCAGTTGCAGAACTCAAGCAGCAGCGCAACAGGTGTCGGGGCATAGGAGGCTTGGCTGCAGCAGTCCTAAGGTAAGACATCCCCCGAAAATAAGACCTGGTGCCTCTTTTGGAGGCAAAAAAAATATAAGACCGGGTCTTATTTTCGGGAAAACATGGTATGTACTTCGGCCCTAACTTGTTGCAAGTTTGTCTCAACTTAACATACTTAGTAGACAGATACACTTTATCTCCTACATGGAACGCCTCCTGGGGAGCTCGCTTCTTTTCTGCTTGTTTTTTCTGACTTTCGGCCACTTTAGTTAAAGCCTTCTTTGCATCGCCCCAAACACATTGGAACGAATCCACCCATTCGCTCAGGGTGCTCAAGGAGGGGGGTTCCTAGGGGCACTCTGGTATTGGCACAAATTCCACTCCTGTGGCTAACTTAAATGGGGTGAAACCAGTGCTGCTGTGTACTGTGTTGTTATACTCTACCTCTGCAAACGGCAAAAGCTGTGCCCAGTTTGTTTGCTGGTAGTTGACATAGCAATGTAGGTACTGTTCCACTATTGGGTTAGCTCGTTCTGCAACTCCATTTGTACTTGGATGGAAAGCGGAACTGAGCCCCTGGGAAGATCCTATCATCCTCACAAACTCCCTCCAGAACCTAGCAGTAAATTGGACCACACGGTCTGAAATGATGCGCTTAGGCACTCCATGCAGTGGGTAGATCTGCTGCATGCACATTCTTGCTAGCTTCTGGGCTGAGGGGGGCCAAGGACATGCGATGAAGTGAGCCTGCTTGGAGAAGAGGTCTATTACAGTCCAAATCACAGTGTTCCCCCCACTCTCTGGCAGCTTCACTATAAAGTCCATGGCTATCTCCTCCCAGGGTCTAGCCGGGTCAGCCACCTGCTGCAGCAGTCCTGGGCTCTTCCCTGGTAGCCTCTTACTGGTTGCACAAGTTGTGCAGCTCCTCACATAGTTCTCAATTTCATTCTTCATCTTTGGTCACCAAAACCAGCAATTCACGAGATGTAATGTTTTTAAAAATCCAAAGTGGCCAGCCCCCTTAGTGTCGTGACTGCATTGCAGGACTTGCAGTAACAGGCTGTCTGGGACATACAGTTTGTCTCCCTTCCATGCCAACCCCTCTCTCATGGTCAGATCTCTTTGATGGGCTGCAAACCATGTGTCGGTTTGTAGCTCTTGCTTCAATTGTTGGGCGAAAGCATCGGTGGGGGGGTCAAGCTCCTTTTCTTCTCTTGCCGCCTGGTCGTGGCTTGCGCTGCTTGCTACCTGGTGAGAACGATGGAGCTCACCGCCTTCTCCCGAGTGCTTTTGTACTGGGGCATGCGAGACAGGGCATCCACAAGAAAATTCTTCCCCCCTGGAATATATTTTAATTCGAAATCAAATCTTTTGAAGTACTGTGCCCATCAGACTTGCTTAGGGGAAAGCTTGTGAGGGGGTCTTCAGGGCTTCCAAGTTTTTATGGTCAGTCCACACCTCAAATGGGGCTTTGCTTACCTCCAGTAATTACCTCCATGTTAGTAGTGCCCACCGCACCGCAAAAGCCTCTTTCTCCCACACAGCTCTTCGCCGCTGTCATTTAGCTTGTGGGACGTGTATGTGCACGGCTGTACGTTTCCCTCCTTATTTCGCTGGAGGAGGACTGCTCCCACAGCCACATTGCTGGCATCTGCCTGGATCACAAATGGCTCCTCTGGATTTGGGTGTTTTAATAGGGGTTCAGCTGTGAACAGCCCCTTCAATTTTTCGAATGCCACTTGGCACTCCATCATCCAGTTCAAGGGCTGATTTGGCCAGGGTTTCTCTCCCCCTTTTCCAGTCTTCAACAGCTCCATAATTGGTAAGGCAATTGTGGTGAAGGAGGGGATGAATTGCCTGTAAAAATTTGCAAACCCGAGGAAACTCTGCAGCTGTTTGCGGGTACGAGGGGCTTGCCACTCCAAGATGTATTTCACTTTTCCTGGGTCCATCTCCACCCCCTCGCATGACTCAAGGTAGACCAAGTAGTCCAGGCTGGACTTGTGAAACTCACATTTTGACAGTTTAGCATACAGCTTAGCGTCCAATAGCTTTTTCAGTACCTGTCGCACGAGTTTCACATGATCGTCCATGGTCTCAGTGTAAATGAGGATGTCATCCAGGTACACTAAAACCCCTTTATATAAATGCTCATGTAGCACCTTGTTTATGAGTTGCATAAACACGGTAGGGGCCCCCTGTAGTCCAAAAGGCATCACTTTAAATTGGTAGCTCCCAAGAGGGCAGTTGAAGGCAGTCTTCCACTCATCGTGTTTCTTGATTCTCACCCGATAGTACACCTCCCTCAGGTCTAATTTTGTGAATACTTTTCCTTTTGCTAAATGTCCCAGCATGTCTTTCATGAGAGGGAGGGGGTACATGTTTTCCATGCACACTTCATTAATCCCACGGAAATCAACACATAATCTCAGCGACCCATCTTTCTTTTCTTTAAATAGTACTGGTGCCGCCACCTGGATAAACCCCCTTGCTAAATTCTTATCAATGTAGTCCCTCAGCTCCTTCATCTACTTCAGAATCATGGAATACACTTTCAGTTTAGGGAGCTTCGCTCCGGGCAGGATCTCGATGGCACAGTCTGTGGGGTGGTGAGGGGGCAGGATGTCACATTCTTTCTTTTTTTTAGAAAGTTGTATTGATTTTCTGATTTTACATTTAAGAATTTCCAAAGCAACATGGCAGCTGGGTTAACCGATAATTCAATAACTTACAAGTATCTTTAATACAAATCTCAAAGTACCACATTAAATATTTCCTCTCTTTTCCCCTTTAGCATTTACTGTCTCTTATTTAAACCAATACAATTCTTATTATATCAATTGAATAAAAATAACATTTTTACAGTTATCAATAATTTTTAACTTATACCTATCATAGTTATTTTAACGTTCAATCTTTATAGACAATCAATGTTCTAATCAGTTTTCCCAATTTTTAATTTCCCGTTAGTATTTAAATTTAACATTTATAAATTATAATTTCCAAATTTTGAGTAACTAAAGTTCCCATTATCAAATTCATTACACAGTCTAATATTCAGGATACACATCTTATCTATTCAAACATATACTATTTCACACCATCTTACATCATCTAATTAATAATACTATATAACATTCTTATTTTCTATTAATTTCCAAATATCTTAATTAATCAAAATTTCTCTTTTTTCAACATCAGATGTTTCCTCTCTTTTTCTCTTAATGTCAACTATCTCGTATTAAGTTAATACAATTCTTAATATATCAGCTAAATAAAACATGTTCATTACATTTTTCAATAAATTTTTAGCTTATATATATCTTAATACTTTTACATTCAATCTTTGTAGGCAAATCAATATTCAATTTTAACTTTTAATATTTATACTTTCAGGTTTTAAATGCTCAAAATTATCTTTATTACATCTTATCTATTTAAGTATATTCTCTTTTAATCTTCACTAATAAGTCAAAACCCCAATTTTTTCAATCTTATTCTAGCTTGCTTTCTTTGCCAGCTCGCCTTCCATCTCCGTGCTGTCAAATCATCAAATGGATCTCCCTCTGTCATTATACATATTATCTGAAACAAAAAAGGGCATCCAATCATCATTTTTGTGGAAATGCTAAAGTCTCTTTCTCTTTCTGTCTCGACGTAGTTGTCCTGGAATATTTATCTTCCCTTCCATCTGTTCTTCTTGTTCCTCAGGCTTCTTCTGGTTTGTATAGAGACTCTTTTCCATTTTCCATATTGTCAGTCTCTTTTCTGGGTTTTCCATTAAGTCTATTTGTTGATCAATTGAGTCTTCTATAGTAATGTTTAATTGTTCCACTTCTTCTTCTATTATATTCTGTGTAGTTGATTCTTTAATTGTAGTCAGAGTTTGAGTTTGTACATCTGGGCTGACATCTTGTTCTTTTCTGTAGCTTCTTAATTCATCAATAGCTGTGAGGATAGTTTTAATAAGTGCTCTGATCAAAAAAAGAGTCTGTTCCTCAGATCAACCCTAAAGAGGCCGACATACAAATACATCCACAACTGAACAAGATGGAGGAAATATATTTACAATCTATTGGTGATCGGATGCTGGGAAGAATACATGAATTTAATGAACGTGTAAATGCTAGAATAAATGTTTTTATTACAAAGCTTCAAACTGACTTTCAGATTTCAACTGACTACTTTACAATTCAAACAACACCAGAAGAGGAACTAAACAACACAGAGGAAGATATTACATCTCATATACAAGTTATGGAGAATTGCGATGACCAAAGGCAGACTCTAACTAAAACGCTTACAATCCCAAAAGCAACAGGAATTGATTTCCAAATACAAGGCATTGAAAATGTTGACAACAGGGATAAACAACGAATAACTACCATACTGAATAAGACTGATTATGTAGTGCAGACAACATTGGAAAAAAGAGAAGAGGACTACGATCAAACTCAATTGTGGAGAAATATGTACAATCAAATATTAAGATTTGATGATTTAGAGGCTCTTTTGTGGAAACCTGCTTGGCATAAAAAGAAATCTAGAATTAGATTTAAAAATGAGAGTTAAAATGTTACCTGATGGGTTAAAAAGGCTTTTAGAGATTTTGACTGAGTTAATACTAGTGAGATGAAAATTGTTGATTTGACTATGGTTGGGATGTAATTTGATTATGGTTGGGAAATGTAATACGGAAAAGATGGTAAACAAAAAGTTAATAGATGAAGAAATAGAATATAGACTGGAAATGAAATAAGAAGGTGTCTGGTGGAATAATATGTTTTCTTTTTAAGGTATAATGATTTTGATAAGATTAAATTTTAGGTAAGGAGTTAAAAAGGGGTTTTAAAGGTATGGATTGATTTATAAAATATATATTTGAAATAGAGTAGAATAAGAGATAGAATTTAATTGGGAAGTATAAATAGAATGGTTGGAATAATATGTATATTTTAGAAACAATTTATATTTTACGAAATAAGGGAAATTGGATACCCGAAGTGTAAACTATGTGTTTATTTAAGGGTAAATCGGAATATGATAATTGTAAGTTAGTTAAGCTGGAAAACAGGAATTGATCGGATATAGGTGAAATATTATTGATAGTTTTTGTTTCTTTGATTGATAAAATAGAGAGGGAACTTTTAAAGCATTAATTTGAACTATATATGTATGATTTGTTTCTTACTTTTTTCTATGGAGTACCCTATCCCCACGATGAGTCTCAAGCACTTTGTTGTAAAACCAAAAAAATCAATAAAACTTGTTATTAAAAAAAAAGAGTCTGTTCCTGATCTTCATCCATGTTTTTTTTTAATAGTACGTAAAATTAAAAGGTTTACAGTCAAAAAGTAAAAGTAGTTTTATCACTAATTATAGAGCATGGCTGGGCTTCTCAGAGCTACTATCTTCCAAGTTTACAGAGGTCTTATCTATAGTCTGGGCTGTGAGCCAAGTCTCTGTTAGGCAATAACAAATTGTAATATCAAGTTTAGCCACAAGGTGTCACCCATACCACTTAGGAATTTTACTTCTTTTTGTAGATAAAAACCCAAATCTTCAATAAAAATAGAGTAAAAAATAAGAAATAAGGAATCTTTTAGTCCTCAAACTTTAGGAAAATAAAAGTCCAGTTTGTTGTTGTTGTTAGTTGCGAAGTTGTGTCCAACCCATCGCGACCCCATGGACAACGTTCCTCCAGGGCTTCCTGTCCTCTACCATCTTCTGGAGTCCATTTAAGCTCATGCCTACTGCTTCAGTGACTCCATCCAGCCACCTCATTCTCTGTCGTCCCCTTCTTCTGTTGCCCTCAATCTTTCCCAGCATTAGGCTCTTCTCCAGCCGAAAGTCCAGTTAAAATCAGGTTATTCTTTCAATGTTTTAAGCTCCCCTGGATATTCAGTTGCCGCTGTTATTAGAGGATGGGGTAAGGTTTCCCTTCCCTCTCCACAGGGGGAAAAGTACTTTAGGCAGCTTACGCAGGTAAAAAAGATAGTTGGATTTAAGAGAGGTAGATCTCACCCAGTCTCATCCATGCTGCTTTGTAGGTGCCTGGTGGTAAGTGTGACTTCGGCTGTCTGCAGCCTAGTGACGAGCCATATTGCTATGGCCGGTCTTTTGTCTGCTGGTTTGGAGGGTTGCGCCGGATCTAGCGGAAGAGCTACCGCTCTCCTGCGATCCAGCAGGGCCCCCTCCTTGCTGGTCGCCCCTACAGGGCAACTTTTGACCCTTTTCAGGGTCCCCCAGCAAAGCGAAACTGAACAAGGAAGACGGAGCTCGTCTTCCAAGCGTCCAAGGTGGCCGCGTCGGAAATCGGAAATCCCCGGATGTCACATTCTTTCTTGCTGAATGCCTCCATGAGGTCTCGGTACTCCCTTGGGACGGACTGCTGCTCCTCCCCCTTCTCCGATGCTCCCTTGCTGCGCTCAGGGGTTTTCGTCGCCCCCCCATCTTCTCGGGCTGCTCTTTTCTCTTGTCAGGGGGGCTTGGACCCTGCTTCCTCATAGTCATTCGTTTAGAGGCTTTCTCCCAATAGATCCGGGGGGGGGGGGCGCTTTGCTAACCAAGCCAGGCCTAAGATCATATCCTCTGCCATCTTCGGGGCGACCATAAAGCAGATAGTCTCTCGATGGTCCCCAAATTCTAGTTGTACTGGCTCCGTCAAATGGGAAGCTGCTTTGCCTCCTATCAGAGTGCCATCGACCTGCTCAAATTTCACAGGCTTTCTAAGCTTCCTCACATGTAGACCTAGCCTCTGCACTGCGGTTTGGCTAACAAGACAACGGGTGCTGCCCGAATCTATGAGGGCCTTTACCACTCCCCTCACCCCCTCGCGGGATGCTGCAATGTCCACTCTAACTTCAAGATGTTTGACAGGTCCACTATCGGGTCGTCCTCTCCCTCACTCTTGCTGTCATAGAGTGTCATTGGCGCTGCCTTCAGTTGGAGTTCCCTCCCCTTCACTCTTTGGGGCAGACCTCAATGACCTGGGCCATCACCCGTGATTTCTCCTTCCCTTTGTTTGGTGGTTTCTTAGGTTTCGAGGGAGTCGGGACCGTGGGAGCCACCTGGGGGGTTGGTGCTGGACACATCGCTGCCCTATGGCCCTCCTGGCCACAGCGAAAGCACACGATGGGGGCACGACCAGATGAACCTGCAGGGACCGGAGACGCTGCCGCTGGTTGCTTTCTCCCTAATGTACATGTCAACCTTGCAACGGACCTGGCCAAAGCCATTTTCCTTGTTTCCAGTTGCCACGAGATAGGGGGGAGAATGGGATGTTTTCTATTAGACTAAACATTTTTCTATCCCATGAGAACCAAGGTCATTTCTGTTTCCCTCAGCTGGGGAGGATATTTTTAGTATTAGGCCACCTGGATGTGTTATTAGGGAATGTAGTTGATTGCATAGCCAGTGGTGTGGGTCTGTAACTTTGTATTACTGTTGCTTTTGGGAGGGGATTTTAGTCTTGGTTTCACTTTTGACTGTGCCAATACTTTGTATCCAATAAACATGTTCTCAAAGGAAACCTCAAGCCTCGGAGTTCTGTTTTATTTGGCCTCATCTATCGGAACCATGACATTAAACCAAGACTCCTAATCATTAATTGGGGTCCTGAGTCCCAGTCGCCTACCTAACACCTGTAGGAGGATGACAAAGACTCAGGGAAGAATTTGGGATGGAGAAGAGAGGAGAGATGTCCTCCGGCCTTAGCGCAGCGTCGGACACCAGAACATAGGCTACCGCTCAGGTGGAAAGTGGAGCCTTGGCCGTGGGTGCGTGGCCAAAGATTCGGATGGCCTCATCGGAGGGTCTGGGACAGTTGGAGGGAGCATGCCCTCTGCTTTCATCATACAACCTGCAATTGCCTGTGATAAGAACAGTGAAACAACCTGCTCGCTGGGATGACTCAGGTGAATGGAAGTACCTGACGGCCATCCACAGCCACTCCATGGAGAGACTGAGAGAAAAGTCTGATTGGCTGGAGGTTGGAGGAGTGGAACCTGTCGCCCGCTGGGTGATCTCTCGGGAAGAGAACACGGGAGGTCTCCTGCGCTCTCCCCTCCTCGGCGGAGCCCAAGCCCTGTCGCAATGGCTTACGCTGCTTCACCTCTGCCCCGACCAGCCTTGGCTTTGAGCCCTATGCAGCAACGTACTTCCGATAGAGATCGGCGTTCTGCAAGCCCGGGAGCTCAGCCCAGGCTTCCAGATGTGGCTCCCCTGTGACTTCAATGCTTAAAACCAGGCATACAACATGCTTATTAGGGACCACGGCCCTTAGAGCCACCTCCGATCAAACCTACTTTTGATGGAGATCCTGAAAAGCTGTCATTCTTCATGAACCAGGTCTGGGCCCACCTGAACTGCCATGCTCGCACCTACCTCGATGCGGTCAGGATGGTTGATGCGGTGGCGGCGAACCTCGAAGGGGAAGCCACCGAGTGGGTGACCACCCTACATGATGAACAAGCCCCTGAGTTGTGGGACATCAATTTATTCATGGGTGAGCTGATAGCCAGGTTTGAGGATGAGTCCCAAGCCCTGCAAGCTGAGAAGGACATCCATGACCTGAAGCAGAGAGGGAGGCCGGCTAAGGAGTATGTTCGTGAATTCAGGAAAGTGGCTGGCAGGCTCAGACAGTGGCCGGAACGCTCGCTGATTCGCCATTTCTGAGCAGGTCTGGATCGAGATTTGTTCCAGGCATGCACCTACCGAGGCGTCCCTGACCAGCTCCCCTGCCTTGGTCGCTAGAATGCCAAGCGGCATTCGAAAACCTTAAAAGACTATTCGCTGCTGAACCTGTTTTGAAACACCCTGATCCTGAGGAGCAGTTTATAATCCAAGTTGATGCCAGTGATGTTGCAGTGGGAGCTGTTCTACTGCAGAGAAATCAAAAAGGGGACCTACAACCCTGTGCTTACACCTCCAAGAAATTAACAGACACCGAAAGGCGGTGGGCTATATGGGAAAAGCTTTCGCAGTGAGATGGGCATTATTAACGTGGCGCCATTTCCTAGAGGGGGGCAAGGTGCCTTTTGAAGTGTGGACTGATCATAAGACCCCGGAGGCCCTAAGGACCCCCAGAAAGTTGTCCCCCAAACAAGTCCGTTGGGCAGAATACTTCAATCATTTTAATTTCAAGTTAAAATATTTCCCTGGGGGGGTGGGAATTTCCTGGCTGACGCCTTGTCTAGACTGCCCCAGTACAAAAGCCACCAAGAGGACATTGTTAACTCTATCATTCCCTCTCCACAATCCGCGGCACAAATAACCACCCGGAGCCAGACACTCGCACACACTGACTCCTCAAATAGTCAGTGGTGAAGGAAGCTCAAGGAAGCATTACAAACTGACACTTGGTTCCAGGCAAATAAGACTATAATGACCCAATGGGATGGGTTAGCGTGGAAAGGCTCTAAATTATACCTGCCTGACACTCTCAGGCTCCAGGCGCTTCAGCGCAGTCACGAAACCAAATTGGGTGGTCATTTTGGGTTTCTAAAAACATTACATTTGGTTCGAAGGCAGTTTTGGTGGCCAGGGATGAAGAAGGACATTGAATGCTATGTAAAGAGCTGCACTGTTTGCACCGCCATGAAAAAACAACCCGGGAAACCTCCTGGGTTGCTGCATCCCGTAGCCGATCCCTCGCTGCCTTGGGAGGAGATAGCTATGGACTTTATTGTTGAGCTACCAGAAAGTAGAGGTAATACGGTAATATGGACTGTCATTGATCTCTTTTCCAAGCAGGCTCATTTTATAGCCTGCTCAGGGCTCCCGTCTGCGCAGAAATTAGCAAAAATGTTTTTGAAACATATATACCGCCTACATGGTGCCCCAAAGAGAATTAAATCAGACAGGGGGGTACAGTTTACTGCTACGTTTTTGAAAGATTTCCTCAAGCTAATTGGATCCACTCAAGGACTTTCGTCGGCTTTTCATCCGAGCACGAATGGATCGGCTGAACGTGAGAACGCAATGGTGGAGCAATACATCAGATGTTACGTTAATTATCAACAGACTAATTGGGCTGACCTCCTGCCTTTTGTTGAAGTGGCATACAACAATACGGTGCACAGTAGTACTGGACTTACTCCATTTAAAATAGCAACTGGTCGTGAGTTCATTCCTATGCCTGAATATCCTAAAAAGCACAGACGTTAAGGCAGATTGATTGGTAAAGAGATTTTATGATAAATATCCTCAGAAGCCCTGGGATGATTCTTAATGTCACCTTTTATTTCTCCGCAGGATTTGTTTTCACTTTATTAGGGGATCCGACTGTCAACCTTGCAACGGACCTGGCCGAAGCCATTTTCCTTGTTTCCAGTTGCCACAAGATAGGGGGAGGGGGGAATGGGACGTTTTCTATTAGACTAAACATTTTTCTATCCCGTGGGAACCAAGGTCATTTCTGTTTCCCTCAGCTGGGAAGGATATTTTTAGTATTAGAAAGGCCACCTGGATGTGTTATTGGGGAACATAGTTGATTGCATAGCCAGTGGGGTGGGTCTGTCACTTTGTATTACTGTTGCTTTTGGAAGGGGATTTTAGTTTTGGTTTCACTTTTGACCATGCCGATACTTTGTATCCAATAAACATGTTCTCAGAGGAAACCTCAAGCCTCGGATTTCTGCTTTAATTGGTCTCATCTATCGGAACCATGATGTTGCGCTTGTCTTGACTCTTCTTTGGCTGCAGTCCGAACCCTCTGTGGCCCTTGCACACCGCCAGGTCTAGCTCCATGATGGTGACCAACTGGTACCAGTCAGCCGATCTGAGATCCCTCGGGCTAGGCATAGGTGAAACTTTGAGGTTGGCCACTAGGACATCCACCTGGGCCTTGTCATCAGGGTATTCCACTCCATGTCGGTCAAAGTGAGTCCAGACCTAGTTGAGGAAAAACGCCAGCTTCTCGGGGTTCCCGTCAAAAGTTGCCTTCATCAGCGGGGGTGAAGGCGGCCTTGGGGCAGGCCAGGGTCCTGGCATCCAAACCCCGCCATATGGGTACATCCACAGGTGAGCCTCATACCTGGGGTGCGGTGGCGGTCACCAGTCTACTCCCCCAGGCTGAGGAGGAGGTGCTGGTGGCGGACTGCAGGCTCCCAGCCCCGGACTGGGGCCGGGCTGAGGACGCAGCTCCAGTTGTGGGCTAGCTTCTCCTCCGATCATCCCGACTGCTGCTCCCACTAAGTACTGGGGTGAAAGGGTTAGTGTTGGCACTGGGAGTTGAGCCGAGCCCCCTCGGGATTTAGGATCCAGTCGTGGGACCGGCTCCCTTCCTCAGACCTCCAAGCTGCTGAATGTTTGCCTCAGTTGCTCCACTGACTGGCTACCGCACCCCAGCAAGTAGCGCTCTCTCGGTGCTGCCCATTCCGAGACTCTCCGCTTCCACCACTCCAGCTCTCTGCCATATTCAGGCCGATGGTAGCACAACAGGAATTCGGCTTCAGCGGCTTTTCGCAGCCCCTCTTGCCACTTCTCGAATTTGGGTCTGTTGAATGCTACTGCTCCACCCGTCCACTCCGGGGCCGGCTCCTTTTGATCAACCCGCTCCTGTTGGGGTTTTGAAGCTGCTTTCAGCCCCAGCTGGGGTCCTGCTGATCGACCCCGACCTGGCTGTAGCTGGTTGCTCCATTTCAGGCATCTTCTCCTGAGTCTTTACTACCCCTCTGGAGGCTACCAGAAAGGGTGTAGGGGCTCAGGACCCCTTAGTGGAATTGAAGTTGAAAGTGAGCTAGCTTAGTGTCAAGTTCCAGCTGAAAAGCCCAATGAAGTAAAACATAGGAGACATGGTGATCTCTAATGTAAACTTTTATTAGACATAGCATACCAGTATGATAGAAGGAAACCTAGCTCTGGCCATATGGCGGGAAACATATAATTAAAAGAGTAAAACTTTTCCTCCCCTTCTAGGCAAGCTAGAAGCACTATGGCAGTCCTAATAAAAATAAATCTTTGTAGCTTGACACTAAATGGAGAAAGGAAGGACATTGGAAGAGTGAATGCCTGGTGGCTATAGCCATGCGAGCAGAAGAAGAGTGAAGAGGCCAGGGGCAAGGAGCTATTGCTCCCCCAACCTCCAAACCCCTGGTGGAAGTTCAAATTGGGGGATCTAAACATAAGATATTAATAGATACAGGAGCAAGCAGATCTGTCCTTAACAGACCTATAGCTCCTCAGACTGCTGAGATACCTATTGTTGGAGCTTCAGGAAAAACTATTTCAGCTCCATTTTTTTTACAACCTTTAGAATGTAAAGTAGGGCGCACTATGTTAACTCACCAGTTCCTGTATTTACTGAAATGTCCAGTCCCACTCTTGGGACGGGACATCCTTACTAAATTACAAGCAACCACAATGTCTAGCTTCACTCTGAGGACGCTGGCAGGGGACCAGCGAAAGCTAAGTTGTTTTAATATTGTAAATAGTTGTTTTTATTGTTTTAAACTTTTTAACAATAAACAGCTGGTTTATATTTCTCCCGGAGATCGAGGACTGTGTCATTGAACATATATATATATATATTATTAATTTTCTAATTTTTCAATCATGAGTAGTTAATAAACAATGTGTTGCCTGGGTCCATTGGTAATTCAGTGGTACATATTAACTTTCTCAATCTAGTTCCAATACTACACCATCCAGTGCTTCCTTGGTCCTCTCTTCTTCCGGTGGTATGCATTTTTCCACACTGGGCAAATACAATTCTTGTTACTGTTAATACATATACAATTAAATATAGACATCTTCATCACATTTTTCTGGTATTATACATAATATCGATAGTGTCAGTTTATAATATCTTTTCTAGCCAGAACGTATCTCAATTGCATTTGCACTTAAAATCCATTTGTTCAATCAATATTCTGTTTTTCCCGCTTTTTTTAAATTTTAATTTCCCATCAATGTTCAAAATATCTCTATCGCTTATAATTTTCTCATAATAAATTATATTTGGGTAACCAAAAGCTTCCCTTATTCAAATCCTTTTAGAATTTTCATATTTCCCATCTCATAACAAAGTATAATATTCTAGTTACAAATCCTATCCTTCTAATTATAATACTTTTATTTCTAACAGTTATCTATTTTCTTAACCATATTCAAACATCTGTTTAATAGTATAATATCCCATCTAATAGGTCAAAACCTCTATTTTCTTCAGTCTTACTCTAGCTTTCTTCCTTTGCCAAATAACTTTCCAAGTCAGTGCATTTGAATCATCAAGTAATTCTTCCTCTGTTTTTGTATATATTGTTTGGAATGAGGAAGAGAATTTGATTGAAGTATTTTTGGAAGAACGCTTAACCCATTTATATTCATTAAACAGCCTCCGTCCAATAGGGTCCCCAACACAGCCCAAGAGTTTTTTTTCCCAAAGCTTCCAGGAACAACAAAGAGTCTTATCTAAGTCCAGGCTTCAAGCCAAGTTTCCTTTACGTATAATAAATTGTAGTGCCATGATTCGCCACTAGATGTCGTTGACACCATCTTCCAGCTTTCCAAATACAAGCCTATTTTACAGACTTTCAAATCTTTTCTAAAAAAGTCTCAAAGGTACTTTTAGTCCCCAAATTTCAAAGCTATATATCTGTATTAATTCCAAATTGATCTAGTACTTTTCTCTATTTTCCCCCAAAGCAATTAATTCGCCGCTTTTCTTTTCCTGTGGGAGCGGGGCAAAAACTTCCCTTCCCTCTCTCATCAGGGAGGATTCTTTGCTTTGGGCATTCTTTTTCCCAGGAAAGTAGTATTAAGGTCATAAAAGAGGATAAAGTCTCACCCAGTTCCATCCACGTTGCTGAAAAATTACTAGCTAGTGCTTATCTTCGGTTGTCAGCAGCTTCTGACTGGCCACACGAATGTAGCCAGTCTTTCCCCCACCGGTTTGGAGGGCTTCCTCGGATCCAGCGGAAGGGCCGCCGCCCCTCCACAATCAACGAGGCTCCCCTCCTTCTTCGTCGCCTCTCTGGGGCGACTTTTGACCCTTTTTAGGGTCCCCAGCGGGGCAAAATCGAACGTGGAAGACGGAGCCCCGACTTCCTCCATCCGTCACACCACAACATCTAACCGGAAGTCCCGTTCTTCATATGTTTAAGTCTCCAGGCCTTGGATCATCTTAGTTGCTCTTCTCTGAACTTTTTCCAAGGTCTCAACATCTTTTTTGTAGTATGGTGACCAAAATTGGTTGCAGTATTCCAGGTGTGGTCTTACTAGGGTTTTATAAAGCGATACTAATACTTCGTGTGATCTTGATTCTATGCCTCTGTTTATGCAACCCAGGATTGTATTAGCTCTTTTGGCTGCTGCTGCACATTGCTGGCTCATAGACAAGTGATCGTCCACTAGGACTCCAAGGTCCCTCTCACAGTTACTGTTTTTGAGCCAGGTCTCACCTAATCTTTACTTATATCTCTGACTTTTCCTGCCTAAATGTAAAACTTTGCTTTTCTCCACATTAAAACTCATTTTGTTGGATAGGGCCCATTGTTCCAGTTTGTCAAAATCTTTTTGAATCCTGACCTTGTCTTCTGGGGTGTTGGCTATTCCTGCCAGTTTAGTGTCATCTGCAAATTTGATGAGTTCCCCTTCTATTCCCTCATCTAAGTCATTGATGAAGATATTGAAGAGTACTGGGCCAAAGACAGAGCCTTGTAGTACCACACTGCTTACTTCTCTCCATGTGGATGTAGTACCATTGAGGACTACTCATTCAGTACGGTTTGTCAGCCAGCTACAAATCCATCTGGTGGTGATGTTGTCTATTCCACCTTTTTCTAGCTTACCAAACAGTAGATTGTGGTCTACTTTGTCGAATGCCTTACTGAAATCTAAGTATACTATGTCCACAGCGTTTTGCTAGTCTACTAATTTGGTCACTTTATCAAAGAATTAAATAAGATTGGTTTGGCATGATCTGTTTTTAACAAACCCATGCTGGCTACCAGTTATAACTTTGTTTGCTTCTAGTTGTTTGCAGATCTGTGTTTTTATTATCTTTTCCAGGATCTTCCCAGGTATTGATGTTAGACTGATTGGTCTGTAGTTTCCTGGGTCTGTTTTTTTTCCTTTCTTGAAGATGGGAACCACATCAGCCCTTTTCCAAGCCTCAGGTACTTGCCCGGTGCGCCAGGACTTTTGAAAGATATGGTGCAATGGTTCTGAGATAACATCTGCCAGCTCCTTCAGAACTCTGGGATGTAATCTGTCAGGTCCCAGTGATTTATATTCGTCAAGGTCGGATAGGTGTTCTCTTACCATTTTCTTGCTTATTTTAATTTTTATTTCTAGTTTGTCTTTTGCAGTATTTTTTTTTTTTGGTATGTTGTGCTATAATTTCTTTTTGTGTGAAGACTGATGCAAAGAATGAGTTAAGCAGCTCTGCTTTCTCCCTATTGCCTGTTACGTCCTTGCCATCTTCTCTCTTTATTGGACCTACAGTTTCCTTGACTTTTTTCTTGTTATTAATATGTTGAAAAAAACTTTTTTTATTATCCTTGATTTCTGTTGCAAGTCTTTGTTCATTCTGAGCCTTTGCTTTCCTGACTTCGTCTTTGCATGTTCTGGCTGTCTGCTGATAATCAGCCTTAGTTATGTGTCCCTCTTTCCATTTTTTGTTCTTGTCCTTTTTGTCTTTCAGTTTGTCTGAGAGATCTTTGTGCAGCCATGCTGGTTTCTTCTTGACTTTCTTGTTTTTTCTTTTTCAGTGGTATTGTGCTGGACTGGGCTTTTATGATAGCATTTTTCAGAGTTTCCCATGCTTATTGAGTTGTTTTCCCCTTTAGGATTTTCATCCATGGAATCTTTCCTATGTTCTCTCTGAGTTTGTTAAAATCGGCTCTTTTGAAGTTTAAGACATTGGTTGAATTATTTTCTATTGCTTGTGTTTGCATTATATTGAATTCCAGTATGATGTGGTCACTTTCCCCCAAGGTTCTGGCAACTTCAACTCCATCACTTCTTCTCTATTAGTAAGAATTAGGTCCAGTATAGCTTTACTTCGAGTTCCCTCCTCTACCTTTTGGATGACAAAGTTGTCGGCTAGGTTGGTTAGGAATCTGTTTGATCTCCCGCTCGCTGCAGAATTTGTCTCCCAGTTGATATCTGGGTAGTTGAAGTCTCCCATTACTACTGTGGTATGCTTCCTACATACATTTGTTAACTGGTTGGCAAAGAGTCCATCTATTTCTTCTGATTGGTTGGGTGGCCTGTAGTATACCCCTATGGCAATGTCACTTTTTTTCCCTTTTATATTGACCCATATATATTCTGGAGGGCTTTTATCTTTGATCATGTGCATTTCTGTAGATATGTAGTATTCTCTTACATATAGTGCAACTCCCCCTCCTCTTTTTGTAGTTCTGTTTCTTTTGAACAATTTGTATCCATCTATCAGTCCTTTCCAGTCATGGGTTTCGTCCCACCAGGTTTCTGTAATGTCAATGTCAACGCTGCTAACATTGGATGTTCTTGCTTTGACAACATATGGAGATGAAGCCTTTTTCTTTCTCATGCTTTACTCTTAGAATTAGACGATACTGGGGGAGGGGGAGGAATGTGATGGGAGTTAGTTAGACATAACAATATTGTAATAGTGTGTGAACTCAGGGCTTTTGAAATAAGAGATGATAAGAAATGGTGGGTTGGAGAACAGGAGGGAAAGCCTGCATTTCAAACTAATTGGAGAATGTGATTTATGACTGTTAATTAGAGGGAATTATGTTTGATACTATGTGCTCAGGGGAGGGGAATCCAGATTTTGGCTTGGACTATGTACGTGCCGAAGCTATGCTGCTCGAATAAAGATTCTTTAAGGTAAACAATGCCTCAAAGTTCTTTGAAGAGTTTCATCTGTCGGAACCATGACAGCCAACTATGTCATACCCACCCTTGTGTACTATTGCTTCTAGTTCACCGTTTGTTCCCCAGGCTTTGAGCATTAGTATATAAACATTTAAGACTTTTATGTCTGTCCGTGGGTATGTTTCCTGGATCTCCTGATTGTTGTTTGATTTTTTCTTTTTTTTCATCACTCCCTACCTCTTTGTTTGATTTGTTTTCTTGGGATTTATGATTGGTTTTGTGTTCTAGAGCATGGGTTGGCAACCCGCGGCTCTGGAGCCGCATGCGGCTCTTTCAGCCTTCTATTGTGGCTCCAGTCCTCCTCCGCCATTTGCAGAGAGAGAGACAGAGACAGAGAGAGGCACTTGCATTTCCCTTCTCTCTCTCTCTCTCTGGGCTCCTGATTGACCCTGTGCCTGGGCGCCCCACCCCCTGGGACAGGGGTAGGCAACCTTGGCTCTTTTATGACTCATGGACTTCAACTCCCAGAATTCCTGAGCCAGCATGGCTCAGCTTGGAAACCTCTCCCTTTCCTCTCAGCATGGCTGGCTCAGGAACTCTGGGAGTTGAAGTCCACGAGTCATAAAAGAGCCAAGGTTGCCTAGCCCTGCCCTCGGAGAAGCGCGGCCAGGAAGTCCCTTTCCCGGGCTGGCCCCATCCGAGGCGCATGTGGCCGGGGAGCCGCACGGGGCAGCCCAGGGATCCCCCCCTGGGAGCGGCCCGCCGGAGCCTCCGCTGAGCGGGCCAGCCCTCCCGCAAGCTGCGGCCCCGAGAGAGAGCAGCCCCTGCGATCCCCAGCTGGCGGGACCGTTGGCCCCGCTGGCCGGGAAGGCGCGCTGGAGTCCCGGCTGCCGGGAAGGCGATCGGCCCGCTCCTCTCCCATCGCCCGGAAGAGGTAAACAATTAGTCCCCAGTGCTGGGTTTTCCCCGCATGCAGGGCTTACATTGGTGGCGGAGACGCAGCAAGGGAGGGAGGGAGAGAGATAGAGAGGGAGGGAGAGGAAAGAGAGAGAGAGAAAGAGAGAGGGAGAGGAAAGAGAGACAGAGATAAAGAGAGGAAAGAGAGAGAAAGAGAGAGCGAGAGGAAAGAGAGAGAAAGAGAAAGAGAGAGAGGGGGAGAGGAAAGAGAGAGAAAGAGAGAGGAAAGAGAGAAAGAGAAAGACAGAGGGAGGGAGGGAGAGGAAAGAGAGAGAGAGGGAGAGGAGAGAGAAAAAGAAAAAGAGAGGGAGAGGAAAGAGAGAAAGAGAAAGAGAGAAAGAGAAAGAGAGAGAGAGGGAGAGGAAAGAGAGAGAGGGAGAGGAAAGAGAGAGGGAGAGGAAAGAGAGAGAGAGAGAGGAGAGGAGAGGAAAGAGAGAAAGAGAGAGTGGGGGAGAGAGAGAAAAAGAGAGAGAGAGAGAGAGAGAGGGAGAGGAAAGAGAGAGAGAGAGAGAGAGAGAAAATATGAATATATGTTGTCCTTACTGGACTTTTAGTAAAGAACATTTAATGAAATATTTTGATTTTTTTTTAAATTAAGAGATGAGGTATGGGGATAATTATGCTGTATTTAAAGATGGTAGATAAGCTACTAAAATTGTTTTCACCTGTTGGGATGAAGGAGAAAGGTTTTTTCCCCCTCTTTCTCCTGCATAAAAATTTGTTTTCTTTGTAGCAGTTCATTGATTTCATAAATGCAACACACTATAGTTTTTTTATACATAGCATAAAGGTAAAAAAGGATATATGCAGTGTTATCTTTATTTTAGATGTCAAAAGGGTTTTGTGGCTCCCAGTGTTTTCTTTTCTGTGAGAAACGGGTCCAAGTGGCTCTTTGAGTGTTTAAGGTTGCCGACCCCTGTTCTAGAGATTCTAAAGATTGGTCACCCTTCCCCCTCAATTTTAGTTTAAAGCCCTTCTAATGAGTTGGGCCAGTCTTTTTCCAAGTACATTTTTCCCTGTTTTCATGAGGTGCAGCCTATCCCTTGCCAAGAGTCCGTCACGTAGGAAATGCAGTCCATGGTCCAGGAAATCAAAGTTTTCTTGGCGACAGGGAAGGCAGTGTTCGTCAAACCAGTCACGCTGGCTTTAGCCCCAGGGGGACAAGTGGCTAATATAAAGCAGTATAATATTAAATGGGAGGCAAGACAAGGTCTCCAGCCCATTATAGAGAATTTCCTAGAATGGGGACTCATAACTCAAACTTCTTCACCTTGGAATACCCCAGTGCTACCTGTTAAAAAGCCAGATGGGTCCTTCCATTTCATTAATGATTTGAGGGGGGTAAATAAATATACTCTCACCCTCCATGCGGTAGTACCCAATCCATATACCTTGTTGGCACAAGTTAATCCTAAAGATAAGTGGTTTACGGTGTTGGACTTAAAGGATGCTTTCTTCTGTATTCCATTGGCAAAAGACAGCCAACCAATCTTTGCCTTTGAATGGCAAGACCCCTCATTAGGCATTCATGTTCAATATACATGGACTAGCTTACCACAAGGATTTAAAAATAGTCCCACAATCTTTGGCCAATGCTTGGCCAAGGACCTGTATAAACCATCATGGGTCAAGGAGTATTCAGTTGTACAGTACGTGGATGATTTGCTTTTAGGTACCATAGCCCATTGGCCATTGGCATCCTTCAGTCTCGAGAGACTATGATATCGTGCTCTGGAAAGAGGTCCTAAGGCAGCATCTGGTGTGGCTAAAAAGGCCAATTCGAGAGTGGCAGTCCCTTCCACACTGAGGGCAGATACAATCTGTCCCCTGTCCAGCCCCCAGATTCCGCTGGTTCCGGGACTGCCTCTTTGCCTCAGCCTGCCGCACAAGTGTCTCTTCGAATTGGAGAAGGCCATGCTGCGTCTTTAGCCTCCAGGCTGAACGATCAGAGGTCAGGGATTCCCAGCTGTTAATGTCCATTCCCAAGGCCTTTAGGTCCCTCTTGCAGATATCCTTATATTGCAGCTCAGGTCTCCCTCTGGGGTGCTTTCCCTGCACTAGTTCTCCGTACAGGAGATCTTTCAGAATCCGACCATCAGCCATTCTCACGACATGCCCAAGCCAGCGTAGACGTCGCTGTTTCAATAGTGTATACATGCTAGAAATTCCAGCACATTCCAGGACTGCGCTATTTGGGACTTTGTCATGCCAGGTGATGCCGAGAATACGTCAGAGACAACGCATATGAAAGGTGTTCAGCTTTGTCTCCTGCCATACGTGAAGGGTCCAAGACTCACTACAGTACAAGAGTGTGCTCAAGACGCAGGCTCTATAGACCTGGATCTTTGTATGTTCTGTCAACTTCTTATTAAGCCATACTCTCTTTGTAAGTCTGGAAAATGTGGTGGCCGCTTTACCAATATGTTTATTCAGCTCAGTATCTAAAGAGAGAGTGTCAGAGATAGTTGAGCCGAGATACACAAAGTCATGGACAATCTCCAGTTCCTGTGCAGAGATTGTAATACAGGGAGATGAATCCACATCCTGACCCATGACTTGTGTTTTTTTCAAGCTGATTGTTAGACCAAAGTCATGGCAGGCCTTGCTAAAACAGTCCATAAGTTGTTGAAGATCTTTGGCAGAGTGAGCAGTAATGGCAGCATCGTCAGCAAAGAGGAAATCCCGTAGGCATTTCAGCTGGACTTTAGACTTTGCTCTCAATCTTGAGAGATTAAAGAGTTTTCCGTCTGATCTGGTCCGGAGATAGATACCCTCTGTTGCAGTTCCAAAAGCGTGTTTCAGCATGACAGCAAAAAGAATCCCGAATAAAGTTGGCGCGAGGACACAGCCCTGCTTCACTCCACTTCGCATGTCAAAGGAATCTGATGTTAGGCCATCAAAAACAACAGTGCCCTTCATATCCTCATGAAAGGACCTGATGATGTTGAGGAGCTGAGGTGGACATCCAATCTTGAAGAGAATTTTATATAAGCCATCCCTACTAACCAAGTCAAAAGCCTTCGTAAGATCTATGAAGGCTACAAAAAGTGGCTGTCTTTGTTCCCTGCATTTCTCCTGCAACTGTCTAAGGGAGAATACCATGTCAATGGTGGACCTGTTGGCTCGGAATCCACACTGTGATTCTGGATAGACTCTCTCTGCAAGCACCTGGAGCCTCTTCAGTACGACACGGGCAAGCAGCTTCCCTACAACACTAAGGAGAGAGATGCCGCAATAGTTGTTACAGTCACCCCTGTCGCCTTTGTTCTTATACAGTGTGGTGATATTTGCGTCCTTCATATCCTGTGGTACTCCACCTTCCCTCCAACAAAGGCAGAAGATCTCGTGCAGTTCAATGGGAATGCTCTCTTTGCAGCACTTCAGAATTTCGGCGGGGATGTTATCTTTCCCGGGTGCCGTGTTCTTCTAAAGTTGGTTCACTATCAAGCTCCTCCAAAACAGGCAGGCACTCAATATTATTTAATGCTTCTTCAGTTACCCCATTTTCTCTGGAATATAACTCAGAGTAGTGCTGCACCCAACATGCCATCTGCTGTGCTCGGTCCTGGATAACCTCGCCTGTAGCAGACTTCAGAGGGGCAGATTTCTTCTGTATTGGACCTAAAGCCTGCTTAATGCCATCATACATCCCCTTGATGTTGCCTGTGTCAGCTGCTATCTGGATCCGAGAGCAAAGCTGCAGCCAATAATCGTTAGCACATCTCCTGGCGGTCTGTTGGACTTTGCTACGCGCAGCTCGCAGAACCTGTAGGTTGCGCTCACTGGAACAGGCTTTATATGCAATTAGAGCTCTCCTTTTATCCTCGATGGCTGGCATCAGTTCCTCCGAATGGGCTTCAAACCAATCTGCTGTCTTTCTGGTCTCTTTACCAAATATTGACAAGGCGGTGTTATAAACAGCGTTCTTGAAATATTCCCAACGTTCAGATGCATTTGCTTCAGCCGGGCCTGAGAGAATCTCCTTTAGTACTTGTGCAAATTCCTCCACTTTGCCCTGATTGCGGGTCTTGCTAGTATCGATACGTGGTCTTCCTTCCTTCCTCGAGTGATGCAATCTCTTTATTTTCAGTTTTATTTTGCAGCACACCAAGGAGTGGTCTGTATCGCAATCAGCACCCTGATAGCTGTGTGTGATTGTAATACTGGGAAGGTTGGAGCACCTGGTAAGAATCAAGTCGAGCTGGTGCTAATGCTTCGATCTTGGGTGTCTCCAAGAGACAGTGTGTTGAGGCTTTGTTTTAAAGAATGTATTGCTAACACAAAAACTGTAGTAGCAGCAGAACTCCAGCAGGCGTTGGCCATTTTCGTTCATCTTCCCGATGCCAAACTGACCTAAACAAGTGGGCCAAGAACTATAATCAGCTCCAACTCTGGCATTGAAGTCGCCAAGAATAAACAGTGGTTCTTTCTCAGGGATTTTCTTGATAATAGCAGCCAGATCGTCGTAGAATTTGTCTTTGGATTCTACTGAAGATGATCATGTCGGTGCGTATGCGCTACTAAGAGTAACCAATCCTGCTGATGAGTGTAGCTGCAGGGACAGAATTCTTTCATTTCCAGCAGCAGGTGGAGTAATGAATCCTAGTAGGGTGTTTCTGACCGCAAAGCCAACCCCGTATTCCCTAGTCTCATTCGATGGTTTTCCCTGCCAGAAGAACGAGAAATTTCTCTCCTTAACCGATCCCGAGTCTGACAGCCTTGTCTCTTGAAGGGCAACGATGTCCATCTGCAGTCTGCTCAGCTCCATATCGATGACAGCTGTCTTACGTACGTCATCTATTTCTCGCGAATCATCAGAGAGGCCGGGGGTCATTGTCCGAACGTTCCAAGTGCCCAACTTTAGGGCTAAAATTTTCTTATGTTTGTTGCATGGTGCAGAGTTATCAATCTGCTTGTCAGCTTTAACCCTAAATCCCACGCACCCAGTGAGGTTAACAGACCGTGGCAGGGCGGCACCTTACTGGCTGGGGGCTGCCCAGCTTAAGGCGGACGGTAGCTGCCCAATGAGGTACTATGACCTCTCCCACCGTCGAAAGTGGCCCCTGGCATCACGCTCTATGCCAATCAAGCAAAGACTTATAACCGGTAACTGCCACTTCCCGTGTTATTTCAATGCTATATGCAAAGCTGGAGTGTCCTCTCCAGAGCACGAGGCCTGGGTAGATGAATATTAATTAATCTTTTAGGTACCAATACAAGGGAGAAATGTATAGAAGGAACTATACTGCTCTTGAATTGGCTGGCAACTTGTGGCTATAAGGTGTCTAAAGAAAAATACCAAATTGCACAGCAGGAGGTTGAATACTTAGGGTATAGCATCTCTGCAGGAAAGCGGAGACTGTTACTCCCAAGGAGGGAAGCAATCTGTCAATTAAAGCCCCCTGTTAACAGAAAACAACTAAGAGGATTCTTGGGGATGGCTGGTTTTTGTAGAATTTGGATTCTTAATTTTGGATTGTCAAGCCCCTTTATGAAGCTGTTAAAGGGGGGGGGGACAGGGAGATATTTAAATGGACCAGAGAATGCCAACAAGCATTCACACAAATAAAGAATGAGCTTATGAGAGCACCGGCACTGGGGCTTCCAGATCCCACTAGACCTTTTACTCTCTTTGTACACGAGTGCAAAGGCACTGCAGCGGGAGTTCTCACCCAGAAACAAGCCCCCCCCCCCTTGATCCTAGAGCAAGGAGAGCAGAGAGGAGGAGAGAACAACGTAGGCAGGCTCAATTGCTCGGGAGGAGAGCGTCCCGCCCCACTCCACAAGGCACACCTGGGGGTTAAGATTTAAGGAGACGCTGTGGGGTGGGGCATTTGCCGGGAACAAATGTGGTATCTTAGGACAGTTGTGAATTGTGCTCTTGTCTTTGTTTAACCTGGACACCTTGAATACCGGACTGGCTGGTTTCCTGCTTTACGACCACAGACTGCATTTCTGAGTCTCTCCTTGCAGACTGCAGGCAAGCTGAGATTTAAAAGGACTCATTACGTTTCTGTTTTGTTTTCTTGTTATCTGTCTGGCCTTGAGGACATTGTATACTTCTCCGGCTGTATTGAAATTGCCTTTAGCCAGAGGCAGCTGAAAGGAACGTGTGTGTGTGCTTTGGTTGAAGGCTTGCCAGCATATGTGGGAGCTTTTGGGGAACATTGGCAGTTATTAAAGGACTGTTTCTCTTGCCAGCCGACTGCTTTGCCTCCGTGCAGGGCCCTGGGTCATCACAAACCCCCTGCTCAGGCAGGAAACCCTATAACATTTCAGAGAAATGGTTGTCCAGTCTCTTCTTAAAAACTTCCAGTGTTGGAGCATTCACAACTTCTGGAGGCAGGTTGTTCCACTGGTTAATTGTTCTAACTGTCAGAAAATTTCTCCTTAGTTCTAGGTTGCTTCTCTCTTTGGTTAGTTTCCATCCATTGCTTCTTGTCCTGCCTTCAGGTGCTTTGGAGAATAGCTTGACTCTCTCTTCTTTGTGGCAACCCCTGAGATATTGGAACACTGCTATCATGTCACCCCTAGTCCTTCTCTTCATTAAACTAGACATGCCCAATTCCAGCAACTGTTCCTTATATGTTTTAGCCTCCAGCCCCTTAATCATCTTAGTTGCTCTTCTCTGCACTCTTTCTAGAGTTTCAACATCTTTTTTACATCGTGGTGACCAAAAACTGGATGCAGTATTCCAAGTATGGCCTTACCAAGGCATTATAAAGTGGTATTCACACTTCACGTGATCTTGATTCTATCCCTCTGTTAATGCAGCCTAGCACTGTGTTGGCTTTTTTAGCAGCTGCAGCACACGGCTGGCTCATATTTAAGTGATTGTCCACTAGAACTCCGAGATCCCTCTCACAGTTACTACTATTGAGCAAGGTACTACCTATACCTGTGCATTTGGTTTTTCTTGCCTAAATGTAGAACCTTACTTTTTCACCATTGAATTTCATTTTGTTAGATAACGCCCAATGTTCAAGTCTGTCAAGATCCTTCTGTATCTTAAGCCTATCTTCTGGAGTGTTGGCTATTCCTGCCAGCTTGGTGTCATCTGCAAATTAAAATTCTGTTTTAATTTCTAATACCATACAGTAAGTATTGATAGATATAACCTACATAAGCCAAAGATATTTGGGTTCAATCATTTTTAAGAATGTAAAGGAGTCCTAAGACCAAAAGGTTTGATAACCACTGGCATAGAAACTACAATATTTGAACCATTATTTTTTTTCCTGCAAGCATGCTTAGCACATTGGTTTTTTTCTCCATAGCAATATAAAACAGGAGACTAAAAGTTGAGATCCTGAGGAATACACATTTGCACATTCCCACTGCTGCATAAAATTTTCTATTTCTGGAACAAAGAATCATCCATCTAGTATAGCATCTCACAAAGTATTTGATTACTTAGATTAAGTATTCCAGAGTTTGTCACTCATCATCATTGTAGCCACTGTCCATCCACTGCAGGATGAAGGCCTCTTCCGCATGTTTCCAACCGATACGGTCCTGAGCTTTCTTTTGCCAATTGGACCTGCCATACTTGCTGATGTCGTTGATCCATCTTGTTTTAGGTCTCTTTCCTGGATGCTTTTTATCAAGTGGGATCCATTCTATGACTGCCTTGGTCCACCTGCCATCAGTTCTTCTTGCTATGTGACCAGCCCATTTCCATTTCAATTCTTTTACTCTCTTGATGATATTGTATACTTTCGTTTGTCCTCTAATCCATGTGCGGGTCTTTCTGTCTTGTCTAGTGATGCCAAGCATGTATCTTTCTGTGGCGCTTTGCCCCACTCATAGCTTTTGTATCAATTGTGAGGTTAGTGTCCATGTTTCGCTGGCATATGTTAGAGCAGGTAGCACACATTGATCGAAAACCTTTCTCTTCAGGCATAGGGGGAGGTTGTTCTTGAAAATTATGCTTAGCTTGTCAAATGCCTGCAAACCACATTTAACATGTTGTTCAATTTCCTTTATTGTATCACCTACCATTGAGATCCATTGGCCAAGGTATATGTAGTGGTCTACTACGTCTAGTTCTTCTCCAGATATAATTTTTCTTTCTTTCTTTGGTGAATTTATTAAACATAACCTGGCTCTTTTTCAGGTTTATTTTTTAAGCCAAATGGTTCTCCTGCTTTGTGCAGCTCTTGTATGTGTCTTTGTAGCTCTTCTGGGTCTTGTGAGAAGAGAACATCATCTGCAAATCTTAAGTGATTTAAATAGGCGCCATTGATTTTTATTCCATCTTTTGCCCAGTCTAGTTTGCAAAATACTTCTTCAAGGCAGGCTGAGAAAAGGATAGGTGATATTGTATCGCCTTATCGTACACCTTGTTCTATGTTGATTTCCACTTTAAGATTATTAAGGTAAATTGTTGCCGTTGTTTTTTCATATATTGATTGTAGTAAGCAGTGTCTATGCCTTGGATGAGCAATGCATTAGTTATTGCTTGCTGGAATACTGAGTCAAATGCCTTTTCGTAGTCAATGAAAGCCATGCACAGAGGTATGGTGTACTCGTGCCTTTCAATGACTTGCTGAACAACCTGGATGTGATCCATTGTGCTGTAGCCACTTCTGAGCCCTGCCTGCTCCTTTGGCTGTGCATCATTTAATGTTCTCAATATTCTTTTTGCTATTATCTTGGTGAAAACCTTGTAGATGACTGAAAGAAGGCTTATTGGGAAATAGTTCTTTAAATCATCTTGGGCCCCTTTCTTGTGTATAAGAATCACTTCAGTATTTTTCCATGCATCAGGTATTTTTTCTTCTCTGAGGCATCTCAAGTATAGTTTTGCTAGTATCTTGTGTAAACTGTGACCCCCAGCTTTCAGCATTTCAACTGTAACCCAGTCATTTCCTGAAGCTTTGCCATTTTTCATTGATTTTATGGCACTTGATACTTCCTCCACTAGGATATCTGGTATTTCCTCTTTTGTGGGTGTTGTTACTTTTGAGTGATCTTGATCTTTGTATAGCTCCGAATAGAATTTTCAAATTATTTCTAACATTTCCTGTCTTGTTCTACACACAGGACCATCTTCATGTTTTAATACAAAAACCTTCTTTCTTGTATTTATAAGCTTGCATTTTGCTCTATTAATCCCTTTGTTTTCTTCAATAGCCTTTTTCACAAGCTTCACGTTAAACTGATGCATTTCTTCTTGGATATGTTTTCTTTTTCTTTTTTTTTAATAACAAGTTTTATTAGTTTTGTTTGTTTGTTTTACAGCCAAGTGCTTATAACACATCGTGGAGATAGGGCACTCCATAGAACACAACAAAAAATACAGTCATACATATACAATTTAAACTACTTCTTTAAAGGTTCCCTCTCTATTTTATCAATAAAAAAAGAAGAAAGAAAAAAAAAAACACAAAAACAAAAAACAAAAGTTATCAATCATATTTTCACCCGTTTTCAGGCTTAACCAACTTTCAATTAATCTATTTCAATTTAGTCTTACATAAACATATAGTATACAATTCGAGCATTCCTAAAATATCAATTGTTTCTCACCTATATCTATTATTCCAATTTCCATTTATACTTCTCAATCAAATTATATCTCTTATTCTATTCTATTTCACATACATATTTTGTAAATAAACATAAATTTATATATTTTAAAACCATTACATAAGACATAATAATATAATAATATAATAATAATAATAGGACAATAATTATTTCTATCATAGACTAATAATATAACTATTATATCTTAATATTTCTCAACTATATTCTATTTCATATACTCTATCCAATATTTTTATAGATCAATCCAAGTCCCTAAAAATTCCTCAATTGTTTCAATTTAGTCCACTTAGTACATCGCTAATTACCATTCAATTCTTGTAAATAAAAATGTCAATAATACTTCACCAGTCTCAATCTCAATCTAACTCCTTCAGTTTTAAATTTTCCAATTTTCCCTATTGCCATTCCAAACCATAATCAAATCCATAATTTAGATCTAATGTTGACTCAAACCAGAGTAACCTTAAAAATCTCGAAAATATTAGCTCAATCAACGTCCAAAAGCCCTTTTTACCCATCAGATAAAATTTTAACTCTCATTTTTAAATCTAATTCTAGCTTTCTTTTTGCGCCAGGTAGGTTTCCACAGCAGGGCCTCTAGATCCTCCCATCTTAGTGACTGGCTAAAGGCCTTTTCCCACCATTGAGTCCAATCATAGTCTTTTTCTCTTTTATCCAGTGTTGTCTGTACTGTCATGTTGTCAACGTTTTTAGTGCCTCGTATTTGGAAGTCCAATCCTGTTGCTTTTAAAGTTGTAAATGTTTTAGTTGAGTTCTGCCTTTGATCATCAGAAATCTCCATCATGTGGGATGTATCCTCTTCCTCTTCAATAGATTCAATAGATTCAATAGATTGTGAATGTATTCCATCCATCTCGTTAAATTGTAGATCTGATTGTGTATCATAGTCAATCAAAAGTTGAGCTTCAATTTTTAATTCTGAGACCTCCTTTTTGCTAAGCGTTCTAATATGTTCTTTAAATTCCATTCTCATTTCCAAAACTTTTTCTAATATAAGTCCATAATTAATCTGTGAGTAGGATTCCATCCTCTTTTTTTTTTATAGAAGTTCAGCTTAAAAAATAGATTGCAGCGTTATAAAATATAGAGTCCAAACAAAAATATATTTCCAAACAAAGATAGAAAAAAGCAAATAGTCAAGTCCAGCACAGAAATAAAAGAAGCAGCAAGAGTCCCAAGTAGCAGTCAGTTATTATATTGTAATCCAGTCTGGGCATCACGCCAAAATCAGGGAGTGAGAATTCAACTGGAGATAGTTACATTGTATCAGTCATAGTTTCTGGGCTTCACGCCAAGTCCCAGGTTGCATTGTATCCAAAACAATCTACATGAATCCGCCCAGAGAACAGAAAGTTTTTTAGGCAATACTGTTCAGGAGGGGGGGGAGGAGAAAAAAGCATTCCACCCCCTCCCTAAGGATTTTCACCTAAACTGAAGATAGACAAGCCAAAAGAGAGAGTCAGAGTAAGGATTTTTTTTTTCTTCAGGATGCCCGAATTCCAACTGCTTATATAAACAAAATAAAATAATAAAAAACAATAATAATTATTTTTCCAAAGCCCGTTTTCCCCAGTGATCAAACGCTGCTTTCTCAAAATAGGGAAATAGTTCTTAAAGCTGTTAACAGGGAAGTAGGTAAATTAACAAGAGGGAAGGAAAGTTCTCACCCGGATCTTCCACGGTGGTTCTTTTTGCTTAGATGTTGCTGTGACTTTCGGCTGGAGCAGCTGAGTGATCGGCCATGTTACTGGCCGATCTTTTCCCCGTCGGCCCAAAGGTGATTTCTCGGACCGCAGAGGGAGCTGCCGCTCCCTCCGCGATCGATGAGTGCCCTCCTCTACGGTGGTCACCCCTCCAGGGCGACTTTCGACCCTGTCCAGGGTCTACCGGCGGGGGGAAACCGGACGGCAAAGAGAGCAAGTTCTTTGCGCGTCCGCGGGCGCTGCAACCGGAACCGGAAGTCTTGGATATGTTTTCTTATGGTCTTGCAAAGTTCAACGTACTCCAGTTTATTAGTGAGACTTCCGGTATTCTTTATTGTCCATCATTTTTTCATTAAATCAGTAGTTTCATCAGAGATTTTGACTGTACCAAGTACATGTTCATCTCTTCCAAATCTTGAAACAGAGCAAAGCGATTTGACAGATTAATCTCAAAATAGCTGTTCTCCTCTAACAGCTTATCACTCTTTATTTTTGTTTTTCATGACGTTTTTATCATTTTCATACGCTCTTTTTGACAGTCTATCTTCACTTCAGCTCGTATCATTCTATGGTCACTTCCAACGTCAAAACGATTGATGACAGTGCAATTGCAGAATATGGTTTTATCACTTGACATGAATGTAGTCAATTTCACTTGTGTACCCATATGGACTTTTCCATGTCCATTTTCTGCTAGCTTTTTCTTGTAAAATGAGTTCATGATATAAAGTTCCTGTCCTTCAGCAAAATCTACTAATCTGTTGCCTCTATTATCTCATTCACCACTTCCATACCAGCCAGTCGCTTTTTCTCCAGATATTCATCTTCCAATTCTTGCATTAAAGTCACCCATTAGTATTTTGTATCGGCATTTTTCTTTGTCTTGAAGGCGAGCCACATCGTCGTAAAACTCTTTTTTGACCTCATCATCACTATAGCTTATTGTTGGTCTGTAAGCTTGGATGATTTGAAGCTTGTATTGTTTGTTCAATTGAATGATGCATTGGGCTACTCTGTCTGATATATTTTCAAATTTTACTACAGAATCTTTCAGCTTTTGGTTGATGAGAAAACCAACTCCGCCACATCGTCCATCTTCGGTACCTCTAGTGTAGAATAAATGCCCAGTTCTATCAAGTTCAATTAAATTTTCACCTTTTCATCGTGTTTCACATAATCCAATGATATCCGAATGCATATTGTTGAGTTCAATCAGCAGTTCTTCTAGTTGAGCGTCAGTTTTCACTGTTCGAATGTTGACTGTTCCTATATCCAAAGTCCAAAGGCAGACTGATTTAACCCAGTGATTCTTAGCACCCTCTGCTTTTGGGCAGGTCTTCCCACTGCCGTGGGTAGTTGCCCAAGAACCTACAGGGAATGAGGGCCGTTTTTGAGGTTGTATTGGCATGTGGAAGGAATAGACCATAATCTGCCACACTGGTCCAATGTGGGTGGAAGGAATAGACCATAATCTGCCACACTGGTCCAATGCGGGTTGGCAGATGTGATCGGTGTTAGTCTGGGGTATCCATCATGGCCTGTTTGCATTGGGAGACCCTTCTGGACATATACATGTCCAACAACTTAGCCCACAATTTCTTTTTTTTTAATAAAAGATTTATTGATTTTTAAGAATTACAGTCTTTAGTGCTTAGTAAACAACATGTTGTCTGGGTTCAAATATTTAACACTGACTTCTTCAATATAAATCTGTTCAATACTACACAATCCAGTATTTTTTCCTTGATCCTCCTTTCTTCTCCATAATTTTTTCCATTTCCCCCTCATTACACAGTTACAATTTTTGGTACTGTTAATGTATACAAAGTTAAATATAAGCATCTTCATCATATTTTATTAATATCATACAAATAACAATAATATCAATTCATAAATCAATAATGTCAATTCATTAATCAATATCCTGTTTTTCATGCTCATGTTAAGGTTTGATTTCCCATCAGTATTTAAAATATCTTTATAAGTTATGATTTTCTCAATATTAATTACATTTATATAGCTAAAACTTTTATTCATATCAATCCTCCTCTTATCTTCATATTTCCCATATCAAAAAAAAGAAAAAAAATGCTATCTTAGTTTTAAATCATATCTTTCATTATAAAAGTCTAATTATATCTAAGGGTCATCCATTCTTTTAATCTTATTCAAACAAGTATTTAAACATATAATGCCCCCTCTAAAAGGTCAAATCTTCTGTTTTTTAAATCTGACTCTTGCTTTCTTTCTTTGCCAAGTAGCTTTCCAAGCCAGGGCAATTAGATCGCCCAGGAATTTTCTTTCTATTCTTGTAAAAATTGTTTGGCATGAGGAAGACAATTTAGGTAGGGTATTTTTGGGGGGGAATTCCGCCCATTTATATTCCTTAAACAACTCCCAGTTCCTTTCTCCCTCCATTTCTCTTTTCATTCCCTGTCTCCCAAGTTGTGACATTTCCCCTAACAGCTCTATATTCCATTTTTTAAAATCTTCTTCCTTGCCATCAGATACATTTTGCAGACCTAAGGGGTGAAAGGTCTTTTGCATTTTCATTGTTATAGCTAAGTCTTGTAGTATTTTGTTTGTATATAGTCGTTTATATTTTCCTTCTTTTATCTCTTCCATCTCTAAATCCATTTCCTCTGTTTCGTCTTCTGATTTCTGGTTTGTTCATACTTTGTAGTCGTTATCTGGGAAGGGGCGTTGTCTTACCTGAACGCCTTTTCTCAGCATGATGAATGGAGACTCCACCAATGGGTTGAATCTGACCTCCTGCCCATTTAGACCAAGTCAGTCAAAGCTGCCACGCCTGTCCTGGCTCAGGCCACGCCCCCAGTTTCGATGTGGACGATGCAGTGACTGTACGACGTGTTGGCTCCCAGATCCCTAACACTGCGCCCAACTGCGCTAAAGGGATGGGTGTGGAGTCTCCATTCATCATGCTGAGAAAAGGCGTTCAGGTAAGACAACGCCCCTTCTCCAGCATGAAGAATGGAGACTCCACCAATGGGAGATACCAAAGCCCTACTGTCCCTCTGGGAGGGAAGCAGCTTGGGCCAATGTCCCTGTTGCCGGTACCACTTGCTGCAGTACCCTACGACCAAAAGAGGCCTCCGCCGAGGCAAACCTATCAATCTTATAATGGCGCACAAAGGGGGAAGGCGAAGACCAAGTCGCCGCCCTGCATATATCAATTATTGAGGCCTGTGTAGCCCATGCCGCAGAAGTAGCAGCGCTTCGAGTGGAATGCGCCGTGACATGCCACGGAGCCGGCAATGAACACGCTTGATACGCCTCCGCAATGCACGCCCTGATCCACCTGCCAATAGTGGAAGAAGAAACCTTCTGACCCTTAGAGGCAGGATGGAACAAAATAAAAAGGGCTTCAGATTTGCGGAAAGGCGCAGTCCGCCTGACATAATACCGCAGTGACCTGCGGACATCCAAGGTGTGCCATCACCGTTCCAGATCATGGGATGGGTTGGGACAAAAATCAGGTAACACAACCTCCTGCGCCCTATGGAAAGCAGTATTGACCTTGGGAATGAAGGAGGGGTCTAAACGTAAGACCACCCTATCCGTATGGAAAACACACAGGTCCTCTCTGACTGAAAGAGCTGCCAGCTCTGAGATACGCCTGGCCGAAGTAACTGCGACCAAAAAGGCAACCTTGAGGGATAAGGACCTGAGACTGCAGGTCCGAAGAGGCTCAAAAGGTGACCCTGTGAGGGCCCGCAATACCTGTGGTAACTCCCAAGTTGGGTATCTATGCACAACAGGCGGACGACTGTTGACGACCCCTTTAATGAATGAACGGATCGTGGGGTGTCGGGCCAGCGGCTCTGCATTATCACAGGAGAACACTGTGGACAAGGCCGCAACTTGTCTGCGTATAGTGTTGGGCAGTAGGCCCCTGTTAACACCCTCCAACAGATAATCTAGGATCCGAGGGATAGTTACTGCTGATAGCGACAGACGTGTTTTGCACCAATTGCAGAAATTCCGCCATGTAGAGTCGTAGATGCGATTGGTTGCCGGTCGCCTAGAGGCTTGGATCATAGAGATCACCTCAGATGAGTAAGAGTCTTGAATCAAGAGGCGGCGTTCAAGTGCCAAATGGCTAACTGAAGCCACTGAGGCTCTGGGTGCTGAATGACTCCTTGTATGAGCCTGATCCGATCCGGCGGAATCCTCCACGGCGGGACCACTGACAAGCTCACGAGATCGGCGAACCACGGCCGTCTTGGCCAGTACAGGGCTATGAATAATACCTCTGCCCGTTCTTGCAGCAGCTTCCTGATGGCTGCCGGAATCAGAGGGAGAGGCAGGAAGGCATACAGTAGGCCCTGGGGCCATTGCTGTGAAGGGCGTCTGACCGCTCCGCTCCCAGAGACGGGAACCGGGAGAAGAACCTCGGGAGCTGTGAGTTTGACGGTGAGGCGAACAGATCCAGGATCGGTCGCCCAAACCGCCCGGATATTTCCTTGAATAGGTTTGGATGTAGGCCCCACTCTGAGTGGTCTACTGTGGTCCGGCTGAGATAGTCTGCCTGCCGGTTTGCCTCTCCCGATATGTGTTCGGCTTTCAGGGAGAGGAGATTGTTCTCTGCCCATGATCCCAATAGTTAAGCCTCCGCCATAAGGGACCGGGATCGAGTACCGCCTTGACGGTTTACATGGGCTTTTGCCGCCACGTTGTCTGTGAGGACCAGCACGTGTTGCCTCGCAATCTCTTTGCGGAAGTGGCGTAGGGCCTGATGAATAGCTCTGAGTTCCAGCCAGTTGATGTTGTGCTTCAGATCTGACCGGGACCACCGGCCCTGAGCCAACTGGGACTGGTAATGCGCTCCCCAGCCAAACAGACTGGCGTCTGTAGTCAGAGTTAGCCTCTCTGGATCCTTGAACAGTGATCCTCTGGCCAACGCTGGTGAGGTCCACCACAGAAGGGATCCTAGGGTCTGTAATGGCACCCGTACCCTTTGGTTGGAAGAGCTTGTGCCCAGTCGTTGGAATGGGAGCAGGAACCATTGAAGGTTTCTGGAGTGTAGTCTGGCCCAGGGCACTATTGCTATGCATGATATCATCTTTCCCAGCAGCTGGGAAAGGATAGCAAGTGCTACTACACGCTCCCTGCGGACCTTGAGGACCATGGCACGAATGCTGTCCTGACGTTCCCGAGACAGGTAGACCTGGCAGAGGCCTGAGTCTATGACCGCGCCCAAGTGCAGAATGCGGGTTGCGGGAATCATCTGGCTCTTTTGAAAATTGACCGAGAACCCGTGGTCCTGCAGAGTCTTTATGGTGAGAGCCAAGTCCGCCTGGGCTGACCGGACCGAGGACGACTGAATGAGAATGTCGTCCAGGTAGCATTGTAGGCGCACTGGCACCAACCTTAGATGTGCGGCGAGTACCGCTAGGATCTTGGTGAAAACCCTGGGGGCCGATGATAGGCCGAACGGTAGTGCTCTGTATTGGTAATGGCTTTTGCCGTAGCAAAAGCGGAGAAATTGCCTGTGATTTGTGTGAATCGGTATGTGCAGATACGCCTCCATCAGATCTATAGACGTCATGAGGTCTCCTCGCCTGACACAGGCCAGGATAGACTGGAGCGTCTGCATTTTGAACTTCCGGTATGATAAATGGGAGTTCAGGCCTTTGAGGTCGAGGATCGCCCTCCATCCCCCTGAGGGTTTTGGAACCACAAACAGGATGGAGTAAAAACCTTTTCCTAACTGATCCTCTGGCACCCTCTCTATGGCTTTTATGTTTAACAGGTGCTGAATGGCCTCTGTCATAAGGCCCTTTTTTACAGGGTTCCTGGGAGGGGGACAGGAAACGTCGGGGAGGCCAGGTCACGAACTCCAGAGACAATCCCTCTCTGGTGGTGTTTAACACCCAAGAGTCCGTAGTCGTGGTCTCCCATTGATGGAAAAAAGCAAGTTAGCCTGCCACCTATGGGAGAGGCCCTCCCTGAGTCACTTCGATTTGCGGAAGGGACGCCCGTCCCTGCCCCGAAAGTACCGCTTGCCCTGAACCTGACGTCTGGATCTGTCTCCATATCTGGACCGGTCAAATGCATGGTCCTGTCCCGCAGGAAAGGGCCGGGGGAACTGGCCTGAGGAGGACTCCAGAACGGAGCGAAAGGGCTGTCTTCGGGCATACGGGACGAAGCGACGGGCCGACCTCCTAGAGAGGTGCGAAATGACCCTGCGTTTCTCCCTGTTTTCCACCAGATAGGGAGTCAGGGCTTCACCAAAGAGACGGCCACTACGGTACGGGGCCGCTGCCACCCGCCATTTGTGTTTTGTGTCGGCCCAATTCTTAAGCCATAGCAGCCTCCGTGCAGCGATGTTGGAAGATATCGCACAGGCCGAGAAGCGTGCAGCGTGCAGAGGCACATCGGCCATATACTCCGAGGCCGCTAGCAACTTAGTTAAGTCCTGATGGACTCTTACCTCCTCAGGGGAAATTCTGGCCTGGAGTTGACGGAGCCAGGTGAGCAAGATCCGTGCAAAGAAGGAAGTTGAGGTGGATGCTCGTATTGCCCACGCCGAGGCCTGATGAGCCCTGCGGAGCGAAGCCTCCGACTTTTTATCCTCGGCCTTCAGAACCTCCGCCATGTCGCCAGGAACCTTAGTGTCTGAAAACAGGGGGGTTAGGGAGTCATCCACCTCAGGGATCTCCAGCGCGTCATTTAGAACCTGCGCCGTATCCATCAATTTACGATCGGTTCCCCCTACGGGGGGAAATGATCCTGGAGATTCCCATTGACCCTGAATATTTTTTAAAAACATGGGAGGGCAAGGGATCTGCTTATGTGTAAAGACCGGCTCAGAGAACAGTGGGCTAGTAACCCGATCTGGAACCTGTTCAGGAACCTGAGGTTGCTCTGGATCAAATTTGCCGGTCGCACAGACCTTGCAGAGCAAGGACGGGAATAAAGCGGAGTTAAATAGGCCTACCAGGGGAGGAGGTTCTTGAGTAGGCTCCTCATCCTCCGACCACTCTCCCTCCGTGCGTCCAAACTCCGGGAATTTTGAGGCCTCAGTGCCAAGTGAGTGAGAGGGGGAAACAGAGCCCTCTCCCTGTTCTGTGGTATAGTGTGAAGCACTAGGTCTGGCAAAGTCTGGCGATGGTAAAGAGGACCTAGGAGCGAAGGCCATCTGTGGACGCGCCATGGACGCCATAGCTTGGGCAACGGCTTGCGAGACCATGGCTTGTAGATGAGCTGAGAATGCTGGCTCATCGAGAGGGCGAAGACCTTCTGCAGTGGGAGTAAATGTGGCTGTTGGAGCCTGTAACTGACTCTCAAGAGGCGGTCCCTCAGGAGACCTGAGCCCTGCTGCAGTTGGGGTAAATGTGGCCTCAGGTATTTGCAATTGCTGGGCCCCCGGTGCCTCTTCAAAAAGGGAGAGGTGCTCCTGATCATGGCCAGTTGAGAACCCCTGGTCTGGGTCCCGCTCTGGGGACCATGCCATCGGGGTGGGCTCGGGCAGTGCCGCCATTGTGGTAGTCGGAGGGATGATCCTCTCCTCCACAGCCAGTTTCTGTGCACGGGAGAACTGTCTCTCCAAGGCACGGTGTCGGCGGCTGGCCTGTTTGTCTGCCGCTTTGGAGGCCCGTTTGTCTAGACCGGCCTTAGTCTTGGCCTTAATTTTTTTAGCTGCCTCCTGACTAGAGGACTTCTGCTTGGTTTGTCCACCCGAGGTGGAAGCCTGTGGTGCAGTGTTATCTGCCATTGTAAAGCGAGAGTTTTCAGTGGGGTGCTGAAGCGTCTCGGTCTGCAACAGATGCGGCTGTTAACCACCAAGGTGGGACTGGCCTGCACGTGGATCTGTGATGGTCCGGCCCACCGGCAAGCTCGGAGTCACACTTAGCGATGGTTGTCGCACATCACTAAAGATGCTGTACAGGTGCGAGAGACCTCCCTGCAAGGTCAAGATCGCGTTTAGTGACGGAATCACACGTGTCTCACTTAGTGATGCAGGGTATTTTGAGAGCGTGTCACTAGATGCAGACGATGGCAACAGGCTGAAACTGGCAAGGCCCAATTGGTATGCTAGAAAAGGCAGTAGCCTAGGTATAGCCCAGTTAGGTCTGAGGAAGGCCAATAAACGAAATGAAAAACACAGGGCACCACTGTATTTGAGCTGCAATTTGAGGCCAGGCAGAGCCCTGGTGGCCAGCAGCAGTTAGCTTGAGGTGGCAATAATGTCACAGATGTCCTAAAATTCCTTGACTGCTCCCTCCGGAGCTCAGTGGCTGATTGTTTGCTGCGTCCAAATTGGCAACCGCCAATAATTCAGAGCAGATAAATCCTCATCTGGTAAGTCCCCCACCTATGAGTGATTTGTTAAACTGGATCACAAACTGCAGCAACGCCAATGCAATGATCAGTTGAATCACGAGGCCTCCAAAATGGCGGCCGCGAAAACAGTGAGGAAATCTGGGGCTTTCCAGACTGCCTCGTGATCGGGGTTAGCCTTTCTCCTTTACTATGACAACTCAGGCAGCTTGACCACAGTAATTGTTATCCTGTTCACCGCAATACCTGGTAAGGAGAAGGCAACTAATGAATTCCTGAGTGGAAAAGGAAAAAGGGACCCGATCTTGGTAGGGTCGCCAAAATGGCGGCCGGGACTGTCGGTAAACAATTTTTCGAATAGGTCTGGATGAAGGGACCCAACAGAACCTGGTGGGGAAGCGATTTCACTCACCTCCACACCTCTGAGAGCAACCAACAGTCAAAACAAACCAGAAAAATAATTCAAAGGAAATAAGCCGATTTTCGTCCGACGCCCAAAATGGCGGCCGCGACGATCGGCAATGAATTTCAGGCGCAGATCAGCCTGAAAGCCCAAGGGCACTCCCCTTCTGTGGACAGAGACCGCCTTAGGAGGTAAAAAAACACCCACAGCAATAAAAAAGTTAATAATCAGGGGGGGGGAATCGCCACGCGGCGCCCAAAATGGCGGCCGGGACTGTCGGTAAACAATTTTTCGAATAGGTCTGGATGAAGGGACCCAACAGAACCTGGTGGGGAAGCGATTTCACTCACCTCCACACCTCTGAGAGCAACCAACAGTCAAAACAAACCAGAAAAATAATTCAAAGGAAATAAGCCGATTTTCGTCCGACGCCCAAAATGGCGGCCGCGACGATCGGCAATGAATTTCAGGCGCAGATCAGCCTGAAAGCCCAAGGGCACTCCCCTTCTGTGGACAGAGACCGCCTTAGGAGGTAAAAAAACACCCACAGCAATAAAAAAGTTAATAATCAGGGGGGGGGAATCGCCACGCGGTGCCCAAAATGGCGGCCGCGACGATCTGCTATAAGGGAAACTCAAACACCCACACAGATACACGAAAGAAATTAAATTGATTGTGAGTAAAATCACAATCTGGAACAGTGTTGGGCCCAACACTGATCGGGGGAAAACAGAAGAAAGGAAAATCCACCAATGGAAATTGCTAACTAAACCTGCTTTCCTCAAAGACTGGGAGCCAAAGTAGTCACGTCCGTCCGGGCTGAGACCAAATCGAAACTGGGGGCGTGGCCTGAGCCAGGACAGGCGTGGCAACTTTGACTGACTTGGTCTAAATGGGCAGGAGGTCAGATTCAACCCATTGGTGGAGTCTCCATTCTTCATGCTGGAGAACTTTCTAGTTGTAGATTTAATTTGGAGATTTGCTTGTTTATATTGTCTAAATTGTTTTTAGTCTCATTATGATTTCTTTTTACAGTATGTCCTCTTTGCATTCAACAATTGTTTGGTGAATTAGTTGTAGCATAGAATATATTTCTTTCTGAAAGGTGCTTGTTTTTTCTTGAGGCATCATTCCTGGAGATCCTCTAGTACAGGGCTTTTCAACCGGTGGTACCACTTGTGATACATTAACGAGTGGCAGGTGGTACGCAGCCCTGCCTAGTCAAGTGTAGTGGGGGAGGGAAAGAGCCAGCGCAGGCAAGGACTTACTGTGAGAGAGTCCTTTGGAGCTGCAGAGGCTCACTTTTGGCTCACCCTCCCCCATGAGAAAGGAGGAGGAGGGGGCGGAGACAGGAGAGGCTATAAAAGGAGGCAGTTTGGGCGGGAGAGGGAGAGAGAAAAAAGCAGCAGCCTTGGGAGGAGGCGGAGTCAGCTCTAGCTGCACCGGAAAGAAGAAGGAGGAGGGTGGGGGGAGAGGAGGAGATCAAGCAGGCCGGCCATGAGCCGATCTACAACTGCTGTGGCAGCCACTTGTGCTGGCAGCAGCAAACAGGCAAGAAATGCAGTGGGGGAGGGGTCGCCCTCCAAGAGGAATGAAAAAAGGCAGCAATGGCTGGAGGTGAGGCACGGGGGAGGGAGGGAGATGGAGAGTGGAAGGATTCTTATGTGCTTTTGTGACTTTGAAGTTCTGGGATTTGTGCAATGTGGGCTTTGTGTTCTTAAGGAGTGTTTGGCAATTTCTATTTGGCTGATGGCTGATGTCTCATGTTAGCTTCTATTGCTCTGCTATTGTTAGCTGTAAGGTGTGCTGCAAGGGATTTTGAAGTATTTTTCTCCTGAATGGATTTTGCCTGTATCATTCCTTTACTTATGAATGGAGCCATTTGGGGAGGCTGCCTTAGCCGGCAGCCAATACTTACTACATTTTTTTTTCTTCCTTAAGTGCCGGCTGGGCTCCTTACTTTCCTTTCTAGCCAGTAGCTAATTCTTAAAGGGGAAGTGCCTTTTTAAGCTAGTTCCCTCAGTGGCTTGTCTTTTCTGTCTCTGGAGGCTTTTCCTTTTTGATAAATATATGGAAAAGGGAAAATATGGGGGGGGGGGTTCAAATTCTTCCTTCAGAAGGAGATGGGAATGAGAAAGAGGGAGTCAGGGGGGAGGGAAGGAGGGAAGGAAGTCCCGCCTTAGCACTTGGCCACCAGCAGCCCTGCCATTGACTTTGCTTGTCAAAAGGTTGCAAAAGGGGATCACATGACCCTGGGACACTGTGACCATCATAAATATGAATCAGTTGCCAAGCATCCAAATATAAATCACATGACCCTGGGCATGCTGCAATGGTCATAAGTGTGAAAAATGGTCATAAGCCATTTCAGTGCAATTGCACCTTTGAACAGGGTTTTTTTGGGGGGGTCATCAAGTTTTTGACACCTTGCTAGGTGGTACTCGAATATTGCCATATCCTAAAAGTGGTACAATCGGTGAAAAGGTTGAAAAGCCCTGCTCTAGTATCACCAGTCTCAGTAAGAGTAGATCAAAGTTTCCTCTAGTTTTCTGGTCTTTATATGTATCCTTTATAATCCAATAGATTCCAAAGTATAGGTTCAGTCCTGAAGGCAATATTTTATAGTGATCCTTTGTCTCAAGTATCCAAAAATTGTCAATCAGGCAAGGTTGTAATCCACAATGTTCAAAGTGTTCAAAATGTTCAACCTCTCTGAAAACAGCTCAAAAGTCTCTCCCAGCCAGGCGTAGTCCAAGGTCCAATTTTTATTTCTCTCCCACTAGCTCTTGAAGTTAAAAGTCCAAGCTCAGTAGGTATTTATAATACAAGAAGGTCAGGGTCATAAGTATGCCAAAATATTTTCCTTTATTGCCAAGCTGTTCTCCCGAGCTAGGAATCACCAAGCAGCCAGGAAGCAAATTATAGTGCTATACACAGGTCCACCACTAGATGTCATTCCAAGTCCATTTTCCACTCTTAAAACAAAGGATTGATTTCTTATATTTCGTCTCAATGGTTTTTTTTTGGGGGGGGGGTTTAAAGAAAAAATTGTAACAGTTATCTCAGTTCTCAAATTTATCAAAACTGTAGCTTTATGTTCAGTATTGTATGTTTCTGTCCCCCATAAAATTAAAATACTGCTTCCATTTACATTCGAAGGTTTTTAGCTTCTTGGGAGCCTTTCCCAGGAAATTCAGTTGTAAAATAGTAAAGAAAGGATCAATATTCTCACCCAGTTCCAAACATGCTGTTTACGATGTATTAATTGGTGCTTTTTTCTTCTTCGGTTGTCAGCAGCTAATGGCCGGCCACAAGAATGTAGCCGGTCTTTCCCCTGCCGGTTTGGAGGGCTTTCCTTGGATCGAACAGAAAGACCGCCGTCTCTCCGTGATCAACAAGGCACCCCTCCTCTTCATCGCCTCTTTGGGGCAATTTTAGGCCCTTTTTAGGGCCCCCAGCAGGGCAAAATTGGGCGCGTAAGGCAGAGACCTGCCTTCCTGCGTCCCGTCACCGCGACGCAAACGGAAGTCCTCCTTAGCCCACAATTTCATTTACCCACACAAGCCCCTTCGTTTCGTCAAGGCCCCAATCACAGAAGGAGTTGTCACTCATATTCACACTTATTTAGATAAGAAAACAAGCAACGTAGGCTCTTTCAATGTGAACAGAGATTCCTTCTATATTTGCAGCCATTTTGAACCCAACAATGTAATTGAACAGAATTTTATTATAAACAGTCACAGAAGGATCCCATCTTATTAAAATTTTAGGAAATAAAATGTTCTTCAGGGTTGAACAATAGAAAGGCAAATTCAGTGGGAATATGCATATAAGAACCTTTTAACCTTTCTACTTGTCTCTACTGGAAGGGACAGGAGGCGTGTACATACTTCCTCTTGGAGGGCACAGAGAGCCTGAAGCTGCAGTTCCACAAACACTTATCTGGAAGTTCTAGTGAATGCAACAGAACTAACTTTTGAGAAAATATTATAAAATTACACTGTAAGGTTCTTTTGATTCAGATAGTTGTGAAAATGGAGCTACTGTATATTTATGAATTGAATACAAAAAGAACATTTTATCTCTTACCTTAATTATGAGTTATTGAATTCACCCAAAATATTAGTCAAAATGACCATAGGAGACAAGTCCATGGCAGAAATGCCACTTTGAGCCTCTGATTGTTAAATGCTTGGGGGAGTTATGGCTAGATCAGAGCTGGGCATTTTACAGCCCCTGGACCAGTGGTGGGATTCAAATATGTGAACAACTGGTTCTCTGTGTGGATGCCACTTCCGGAAGTCCATTCTGGGCCTGGGCAACAAAAAATTAGCTCCCGGTTCTGCCGAACTGGTGCGAACTGGCTGAATCCCACCACTGCCCTGGACCACATCCCGCCCTTTGGCATCAGGTCAATTGGAAATTAGAAATCAAATGTAAATAAGACAGAACATGTATTTTTACCAGTAGCAGCTAATCAAGACCATGTAATTTACTGCTTTTTATAATGTGATAAAATTAATATTGAGCAGAATTAAGTTCATCCTATTGGTTCGTCCCTCCACAACAGTCCCAGTTTCTCATGTGGCCCCTTGGGAAAATCAATTGCCCACCTGGGCTAGATGGATCTGTGGGTCTTTTCTTTTGTTCTGCTTTAATCTGAAATATCTATACCTAGTCATTTTGAAATGACAGCTCAGGTTAATGTACTTTTTGTTATTTTATTATATATGTCTTACAGCAAATACAAAATGGCACCTTTTCAGCATCAGTTGTTCATTTTACCAGTACAAGTATTATCAATCTTTGAAGCTTTCCTTGAACTAAGGCTTCCATCAATTTAGTCCAGAAAATATTAGCCATTATTCAGAAAAAAAAGTTTCTTCAAAAACAGTAGCAAATGTAACTGTAGAATTTCATCAGATTAAAAAATACAAAAGCTGAAATCTGTCTAGATCCTGTTGTGCAAATATTAATGCAATAAGATAAGTTTTTCAAATAACATCAGATTTTAAAATTACAAGTCCTATTAATAATAATAATAACTTTATTACAGTCATAGACCAGCAATAGACGTCACTTTTTACAATATATTAAGGGGGAAAAAAATAGTACTGACATTAATAGTAAATAATAACATCCCTGTTAAGAAAATACATGTTCTCAAAATGTTAGGGTCACTCCCTAGTTTAGGTGAGTGGAAAGCTGATGAGTGTGTGAGTAAATATAATGTTCCAAAAATTATTAGAGATATCTCCAAAAAATTGGCACAAGTTGACGTCTATAAATCTGTAACCAATTTTTTTCTTGTGGACATTGCAGCAACACAGTATTTTGCCACTGCATGCGTGATAGAAGGGTTTGAGTCCTGGAGGAGAAAGCCTACATAAAAATTGTCTGCCCTCCCTGGCAATCTCTCTAATAAGGGGAGAATATATGCTGACCTATAAACTCGGTATAACTCACAGTACAATAAAACATGTGAGATATCTTCGACTTCTCCTTTACCACATATACATACCCGTTCTGCTATTGGTGTTCTCATACCTGCCCTGGAGGAGTGCAGGGGAGAATGTTAAATCTGGCTCTGAAGAAAGCTATTCTTTGTTTTGGGAAGCTCAGATCATTCAGATATCTTGCCGATTCCCACACACCCTGTTTGATTCTATCCCTACTGTGGCGAGGCAACCTATTTAGTTCTTCTTGGAACTCCATGTCCTTTATTCTATTGAATATTACTTGCTTTGCTTGGTCAAAGCCTAGGGACATTAAGAATACCGGAGAGAGCCCATAAGAGCCCAGTTTATGATCTATCGTCTGCTTCCAGGAGGAGGGGAAGTTGTCAGTCAGCACTAACGGGGACAGTCCCTCTGGAAAGAAATGCATTTTAAGCCAGTGAATGATCATCATCTTCCAGGCTCTTACCTGAATTTGGGGCATGCCTGTCTCAATTCTTAATTGGGCATTTGGGGTTCCTTTGGGTGCAGCTAAGATGGCTCGCAGGAATTTGGTTTGTATGGTTTCAAGCAAGTTTTTCTTTGCAAGGATTCCTGTTTGTGCCCCATATAGAATTTGCGCCAATGTTTTGGCCTCGAAAAGTTTTAAGGCAGCAGGTACTAATTGACCTCCGCCTGTGTAAAAGTAATGTTTGATTGCATTTAAAGACCTATTGGTTGCTTGCAATGTATGATCCAGGTGTCCAACGCTGTTTAAATATGGGATATGATTGCATTGGACAAGATCTGCATAACTGTTTGGTATTTTTGGAGTTAAATCAGAGATGACATACAAAGGGAGATATTTATGAAGAAAGACTGTAGACAGGGAATGGAATTGAAACTTGTCCTCCACCTAATTGAAGACGTAATTATCACAGTAAGTAAGGGAGGATTTTAGCAAGATAAGCTAGACCCAGCCAGAGAATCCAATTCTGTACATCCCGCTTGTATGTTCCAGAGAGTATTGTTGCAGACTCCTGGGAAGAAAATGCAAAATAAGTATCTAAAATGGAAAATATGTCTCAGGTTTCTTGGAATGCTTCTTCCTTTCGGACCACAACACCTGTGTACTTGGCTTCTGCTTTCCATGAACTCATATTCTTGCAAACTCTTGCCCCCTGGGGGAAAAGTAAGAGGCTCAATTATAGGGGAAACCAAATCAATAAGCGGTTCAGCCGTATCCATTGTGACCAATAAGGATTTCTTTAGGTTTTCTAACTTAATTAGTATGTTATCTTGTTCACTCCTTGGGAGAGCGCCAAAAACATTAATAAGTCCTGTTTCTGTTTCTGTGCTATTAAGTACATCTTCTCCAAACAGGGCTGACTTACTCCCTTTTTTTCCCTCTCCCTTTCCCAGGGTTGAGAATGCGGAAGAAACGACAACCTTGGGAGCTCACATGTTAACAATTAAGGGTTTAACCCTTTCCTCGCAGAAAACTCTGATGGGAGAGATTTGAAAGGAGGCTAG
>JALGBA010003921.1:35000-80311 GCA_023970755.1 Azemiops feae | reverse complement strand
GCCTCCCCCCCCCCCGAGCAGCCACAGGAAACGGGCTATTTTTTCTCCGGGTTTATTAATAGCACAACGGCCGCTTCGGGCTGGGTCATCTAGCCCAACCCCCTGCTCAAGCAGGAGACACCGAGTTGGAAAGGAGCTTGGAGGTCATCTAGTCCAACCCCTGGTTGAGCAGGAGATCCTTAAAAGAATCACAGAATCACAGAGCTGGAAGGGACCTCAGAGGTCATCTAGTCCAACCCCCTGCTCAAGCAGGAGACCCTGACAGAATCACAGAACAGAGCTGGAAGGGACCATGGAGGTCATCTAGCCCAACCCCCTGCTCGAGCAGGAGACCCTTTCAGAGTCACAGAGTTAGAAGGGACCTTGGAGGTCATCTAGACCAACCCTTCCACCCCCACCCCTGCTCAAGCAGGAGACCCTTACAGAATCAGAGAAGAACAGAGCTGGAAGGGACCTTGGAGGTCATCTAGTCTAACCCCATGCTCAAGCAGGAGATCCTTAGAAAATCATAGACGAACAGAGCTGGAAGGGACCTTGGAGGTCATCTAGTCCAACCCCCTGCTCAAGTAGGAGACCCTTACAGAATCATAGAAGAACAGAGCTGGCAAAGTTTAGAATAAAGGGTTTTTCTTCACTGACAGCTCCTCATGTCTCAAGCTGAAATGTTCATTTCTGTTTCAGAAATTGGACAGCCACCTGTCTCAAATGGGACAGGGTATCCTGCTTGAGCAAGGGGTTGGACTAGAAGACCTCAAAGGTCCCTTAAAAAATCTGCTGATTCTCTGATTCTGTAAGAGTCTCTTGCTTGAGGAATAGGTTTGGACTAGATGACCTCCAAGGTCCCTTCCAACTTCGTTATTCTGATTCTGGAAGGGTCTCCTACTTGAGCAGGGGGTTGGACTAGATGACCTCTGAGGTACCTTCCAGCTCTGTGATTCTGTGATTCTGTTAAGGATCTCCTGCTCAACCAGGGGTTGGACTAGATGACCTCCAAGCTCCTTTCCAACTCTGTAATTCGGTAAGGGTCTCCTGCTTGAGCAGGGGGTTGGACTAGATGACCTCTGAGGTCCCTTCCAGCTGTTATTCTATGATTCTGAAAGGGTCAAGCAGGGGGTTGGTCTAGAAGACCTCTAAGGTCCCTTCCAACTCTGTCATTCTGTGATTCTGCTCGAGCAGGGGGTTGGACTAGAAGACCTCCGAGGTCCCTTCCAACTCTGTGATTCTATGAGTCTGTAAGGGTCTCCTGCTCAAGCAGGGGGTTGGGCTAGATGACCTCCAAGGTCCCTTTCTAGTCTGTGATTCCGTAAGGGTCTCCTGTTTGAGCAAGGGGTTGGGCTAGATGACCTCCAAGGTCCCTTTCAACTCTGTGATTTTGTAATTCTGTAAGGATCTCCTGCTTGAGCAGGGGGTTGGACTAGAAAACCTCCGAGGTCCCTTCCAACTCAGTCATTCTATGAGTCTATAAGGGTCTCCTGCTCGAGCTGTGTTCTCCCGTGATTTATGACCATTTTGAACACTTAACGAGAGATATAGATAGATAGATGGATAGATAGATAGATGGATAGATAGATAGATGATAGATAGATAGATAGATAGATAGATAGATAGATAGATAGATAGATAGATAGATAGATAGATAGATAGATAGATAGATAGATAGATAGATAGATAGATAAACAAACTGTGGGGTCTTTGATTGTTTTCTTGCAGACATTTCATTTCATTACCAACTTAAGTAACATCATCAAACTTCATCAAGATCATGATTAAAAAAATTCCAGGAGTGTCTTGAGTTTCAGCTTTTTACACGTCTCTCCTTCTTTTTCTGCTCGGCCTGCGCGGACGTCTGGCTCAAAATCCCCTTACAAAATGCACCACACAATACAACCACACCCTCACCACAATCCTTCAATCTCATCCCAACATAACAGGGGAAAGAAAAGATGATCCCGGTTCCTCTTCCTTGCTGTCCTTTCTTCGCCTTCGGCCTTACGGTGCAGTAAAAAAAAAATAAGGAGGGTTGATATTCCCTACCCAGGCAGGGATTTGAACCCAGAGCATCGGCGAAGGGTGGAGAAGTTCTGCCCGACATGGGAGGGTGAAATGTCCGCACAGGTGGGAATCGGGTAAGAGCAACTTACATGAGAGGGATGTTTTCATCCCGGCGCGGATTTGTGCATCTCTTCCAATTTCCCGTGAATGCACACCTGTTTGGTTGGACGTCTTTCCCAGAACCCCTCTTGGAAAGTGGCTTTGCAGAGGAAAGGGACAGGCCCACTTCCTACTTCCAGACCCTTTCCTACTTCCAGACCCTTCCCCCCCCAAGGAAGATGACCCTCTATGAGTGGGGCTCAAGCTGTCTCCATCCCGAACCAGGCCTGAATCCCGACAGAGGAGGGTCCAGATCCTCCGTTTCCTTTAACGGTCCCACTGTGGTTGGTCCCTCGGCACCATCAGAACCGCCGCGGCTGAGACGGGAGAGCAGGCCCAACCTCTGGAGCCCCTTGGGATCTAGAACTGTCACCGCCAGCAGGGGATCCCTTCAACCCCAGGAAGGAACCGAGGGGGAGGGATCCAAATACCAGAGGATGTGATTCTCCCTCCCCTCCTGCTCCTTCTTCTCCTTCCTCCCCTCCCTCTCTTCCCCCTCCTCTCCCCTCTCTTCCTGCTCCCGCCCTCTCTTCCTCCCTTCCCTCCCTCCTTTCTGCTCCCCCTCCACCCTCCTGCTCCTTCTTCCCCCTCCTCCAGCTCCCTCTCCCTTCTCCCCCTCCCTCCTCCTACTCCTCCTCTTCCCCGTTCCCGCATCCCCTCCCTCCTCCCCTGGCTCCTCATCCCCTCCTCCTGCTCACACCCTCCCCATTTTTTCCTCTTCTTCCCTCTCCTCCCCCACGTCCTCTCCCCCATCCCCCCACCATCCTGCTCCTCCTTCCCTTATTTCTCCCCCTCCTCTGATTCTTCCTCCTCCCCCTCCCTCCTCTTTCTCCTCCTCCTCCTCCCTCCCCCACCCCCGCTTGGCTCCTGCCCGGCATCCACAGCTCCCCATGAAGCCAACCCAGGACAGGAAGAGCATTTTAATTCCGATTTATTGAGAAGGGTCGGATAAAAAGGGGTCCTCTCTTCACAGAGGGAACCCCAGGCGCCACGTCGTTGCCTTCTCTCCTCTCGTCACAAACACATCAAAGCAAAATGCAAAAGGAAAGTCGGACAGGGTAGGAAACCAGTTACACAAAAGTGAAACGTGTTGTATGTAATAACTGGGTGTGTTCAGTCCAACGGACTTCGTGGAGGCCGCGGGCGTCAAAATGTAGGAAGGCGACAAGGAAAAAATTGTGGAAGGTTATCTGGAGTCCACGATGGGACAAATCAGGCGTCAACATTAAATCTGTCAATCCCCCAGGTCAATCCACACTAAAGAGTTCTCCCATCTTATCAGAAGGCAGACAACCTGTCAATCACCCAGGTCAGTCAACACTAAAGAGTTCTCCATCTTATCAGAAGGCAGACATGCTGTCAATCACCCAGGTCAATCAACATTAAAGAATTCTCTATTTTATCAGAAGGCAGGGGGGAAAGAAGGAATGGTTTTGTGTGTGTGGGGGAGCTGAATGCACACCCATTGCTCGGCGAGTGGGGCCATTGGCACTCACAAGAGTGGGGACGCAAACACCCACGATGCTCGTGTGAGTGGGGCCACGAATGCCCGCGGTACTCGTGTGAGTGGAGCGGCAAAACCCACCTGCGACGCTCGTGCGAGCGGAGCCGCAAATGCTCGCGATGCTCACGTGAGTGGGGTCGCGAGCCCCCTCCACATGAGTGGGGCCAATTCCTGTGACGCGTGCTCGAGCGGCGCCACTAATGCCTGTGTCGCTCGCGCGGGCGGGGCCGTGAACACGGGCGACGCTCGCATCATTGGGGCTGTGTGCGTGCCTACAGACGTGCACCAGCCAGCCCCATCACACGGCCCGGTGGTTTGGGTATCCCTGTCCTGGTGGACTCAGGGTGAGGAGACCACGTTGGAGAAGCACTGAAGCCTTCATTTTAATGTGTGCCATTGTGTATACAGGAATATGGCAATAAAGATGATTTTATTTTATCTCCTCCCCTCCCCTCTTCTCTTCTTGGTAGGATATTGAATTTAGTAGCTGGAACAGTGAAATGTACGACAGGCTAAAACACACAGTTGCTCTGGATTAGTTAGAGAGCGCTGACTCTACACTGTGATTGGCTGCCGTAAGTATAAACAGGGCGTTTCCCTTTTTCCCGCCTTTTTTCTTCTCTTGTGTTGTGCATAGCTTAATTTACCTCATGATGTTCCTGTGTTCCTGTCGTCTGCTCGTGCATGAGGTGATCTATGCTGTAATTGGTTGCCCCAAGTGTAAAGGGGGCGTTTCTCTTTTCCCCCGCCTTTTTCTTCTCTGTTCTGTATGCTGTTTGATTTTACCTCACGATGTGCCTACCTTCCTGACTAGCCTGCATCGTTTCTCCCTGGAAGATGACAAAAGACCTCTATAAATTAGAACGGGAAATATATTTATATACGGAAAACTCTACCAGTTTGTGTTAAGTGTCTCAGATTTCTTCTGGACAGCTGCTGCGCAATTCCATGACACTTCATCTAATTTTGTCTTGTCATCTTATCCTGTCTCACATCCACCTTGTATCTTAGCTTATCATTTGACTTGACTTGTCAGAAGGTCGCTAAAGAGGATCACACGATCCCGGGACACTGCAACCACCATAAACACGAGTCAGTTCCCAAGCATCTGAATGTAGGTCATGTGAAAACCGGTCGTAAGTCCCTTTTTTGCGTGCTGTTGTAACTTCGAATGGACACTTAAAGTGTTGTTAAGTTGAGGACTACCTGTAAAACTGATTTCACCCATCTGGGATGCTGTCGGATTAAGGGGGGAAAGGCTCTTTTGATACCGCCGCAATAGGGGTCCCACTCCTGGGCTGGACCGGGATGAAGGCAAGACCTACGGCGGCATGGAGAGGGACACGATCCTGCTGCCCTTGGGGAAGACAGAGGGAGATCTTCAAAAATGAGCATCTGCTTATCTCACTGAGTCCAGGAAAGGTTGGGAAGACCCCCGGCGGACACCCCCATCCCTGTTTCGGCCGGCCAAGGAAAAGGGAGAAGCACAGAGGACACCAGAGCAGAAAAGATGTTCCTGCACATCTTTGATTATATACTTCTCAAAGAAAGAAAGGGGAACAAAAATTACAGGATAGTCCTCAACTTACAACCGTGCAGAGTTACAACGGCCCTCAAAAAAAGTGACTTACGACCAGTTTCCACACTTTTATGACCGCCGCACCCCCCCCCGGGGTCCCATGATCAAAATTCAGACGCTTGGCAATCGACTCATATTTACGACGGTCGCAGCGTCCCAAGGTCACGTGATCACAATTCAGACGCTTGGCAACCGACTCATATTTACAACGGTCGCAATGTCCCAAGGTCACATGATCAAAATTCAGACGCTTGGCAACCGACTCGTATTTACGACAGTCGCAGCGTCCCGGGCTCACGTGATCAAAATTCAGACACTTGGCAACCGACTCGTATTTACGATGATCGCAGCGTCCCGGGGGTCCCGCGATTCCCCTTTTTGCGAACAAGCCAAGTCAACGGGGAAGAGAGATTCCCTTGACGACCGCGTGACTAATTTATCAACTGCAGCGATTTGCTTAAAAACGGGGGCAAGGCCGGTCGTCAAATGGGGCAAAAAACTCACTGAACACATTAGGAACAGAAATTTGGGGCTCCCTTGCGGTCGTAAGTTGAGGACTACCTGCTACATCGTTTTGTGACCTGGAGGCAAAATGAAGCCGTAATTCGAACCTTAAGAGAATAAGTAGTGATACACGGCGACACACACATTCCTGAGGCAGGAAAACAACCTCTTGCAAAAGCAAAAGGCCAACCAGAGCGGAAGGAAGCAGGCGAAGATCAGATGGCTGAATCTTTGGCGCGCGTTTCGGTTCCGCTCGACGAACATCTTGACATGTTCCTCACACAAGTTGGACTCCAAGTACAGCTGGTTGACGTAGTATCTCCCCCCGTTCTCAAAAACGACTCTCTGCACCGTCTCCATCAGCTCTGAGACCTGCCTCTCCCACTCGGCTCCTGTGGCCTTGTTGTTGAAGCCGCAGTAGCGGTTCCTGCACTGCCAGATCAGATCCCGCAAATTCCGATTGTCGGACTTTCGGACGTACTCCTGCAGCGGGTCCCCGCCCAGATCCTCCAGGCAGGTGAAGAGGACGATTGTGTGCCTGGCGGACTCGGCCCCAAAGATATCCCGGACATGCTTGGCGGCGGCGGCGTCCTCGGCGGAGAAGCGCCCCACCTGGGTCACCAAGATCAGGGCGTGGGGGCCGGGCCAGGACAGCTGAATGCAAGCCATGATCTCGCGTCGCACAATCTCCGTGTAGTTTTCAGAATCGAAAATGCCGGGCGTGTCGACTACGGAGATCTTCGTGCCCTGCCAGGTTCCTTCCCTCTTTTGACACCTCAGGGTGGTGGCCTTTGCAGCCAAGATGGAGTCGAAGGCCCTCTGGCCGAGGATGGTGTTGCCCGTGGCGCTCTTCCCGCCTCCGGACTTTCCAACCAGGATCAGCCGGAATTCGGCGTCCTCCCCTACGAGGTTGGAAGGCAACATTAGAGAAATGCTGACATCCACTGTAGCCTTCGAGTGCTGATGATTCTTCCTTCCTTCCTTCCTTCCTTCCTTCCTTCCTTCCTTCCTTCCTTCCTTCCTTCCTTCCTCCCTCCCTCCCTCCCTCCCTCCCTGACTTCCTTTCCTCCCTCTCCTCTCCTCTCCCCTCTCCCGCCCTTCTCCCCTTCTTCCGGGATTTTTACCTCTCTCGGCGGCATCCATCTCTTCCCTGGAGGCGAGTTCAAATCTGCCAGCAATGCAAAATACCTGCAAAGGGGGGGGGGAGAGAAAGCAGAACCCAAAGCTGTTATTCTCTCTCTCTCTCTCTTCCTCTCTTTTTTCCGGGTTAAATCGGCTGGGCTGCTTGGACCCCCTCGGCGGGGTGGGGGTCGACCCCCCAGCTCTGACCAGTGAGCAGCCCCCCTCCCTTGGAAGACCCCTCCCCAAAGACCCTCAGCCGGGCTCCCTTCGGAGCAGACTCAGGAAGCCACCCCCGGGGGTCTTACAGAAGACCCCAGACCCAATTCCCTGCCCTCCCCATCTAGGGACCCCACCGCAGACCCCCTCCCCCTCTTTGCAAAGCAGCCTCCCGGAGGGAGCCCAGCGGCGGGCAGTGCCTCCCAGGACGCCCCCACCCTCTCTTCGGGGGAGAGGACCCCAGACCCAATTCCCTGCCCTTCCCATCTGGGGACACCACCGCAGACACACACACCCTTTGCAAAGCAGCCCGGAGGGAGCCCAGCGGTGGGCAGGGGCTCCCAGGACGCCCCCCACCCTCTTTTCAGGGGTGAAGACCCCAGACCCAATTCCTTGCCCTCCCCATCTGGGGACACCACCGCAGACACACACACCCTTTGCAAAGCAGCCCGGAGGGAGCCCAGCGTCGGGCGGGGGCTCCCAGGATGCCCCCACCCTCTTTTCGGGGGTGAAGACCCCAGACCCAATTCCCTGCCCTCCCCATGTGGGGACACCACTGCAGACACCCCCTCTTTGCAAAGCAGCCCGGAGGGAACCCAGCGGCGGGCAGTGACTCGCAGGACACCCCCCACCCTCTTTTCGGGGGTGAAGACCCCAGACCCAATTCGCTGCGATCCTTCAGCCTCTCTCCCCCCCCAGTGCGCTCTGGCCAAGCGGCCGCGCCAGGCCCTGGGAAGGCAGGCAGGCGGGGGCTGGGGAGGGGGCTTCCTCTCCCCCCTCCCTCCCTTCCCCGTCGGAGACGCCCCCAGACCCTTTGGCAGGAGCGGGGAAGGGGCTTCCTTACCGGGTCCAGACAGGCGCTTCTCCCGGGCGGACGGACGGAGGATGGAAGCCCGCAGCTGCCACTGCCCCTCCCTCTCCAGCCAGCTCCCGCCCCCGCCCAGCCCGGCTGAGCCTTTCGCGGAAAACACGTGACTGCCGGAGCGAAAGTGAAAGCGAGGACGGCGGAGGGCGGGGAGGGGAGCGACGGGGAGGGAGGGGGGCCGCGGAGGAGGAGGAGGAGGAGCAGGGCCAGGCAGACGGGGTGGCCTTGGCCAAGTTGGGGCGTGGGGGGGGTCCCCAGTTCTTCCGAGGAGGGGGAAGGGGCGGGGGGTCGGCGTCGCTTTCTTTCTTTCTTTCTTTCTTTCTTTCTTTCTTTCTTTCTTTCTTTCTTTCTTTCTTTCTTTCTTTCTTTCTTTCCTTCTTTCTCTTTTCTCTTTTCTTTCTTTCTTTCTTCCTTCCTTCCTCCTTTCTCTTTTCTTTCTTTCTTTCTTCCTTCCTCCTTTCTCTTTTCTTTCTTTCTTTCTTTCTTTCTTTCTTCCTTTCTTTCTTTCTTTCTTTCTTTCTTTCTTTCTTTCTTTCTTTCCTTCCTTCCTTCCTCCTTTCTCTTTTCTTTCTTCCTTCCTTTCTTTCTTTCTTTCTTTCTTTCTTTCTTTCTTTCTTTCTTTCTTTCTTTCTTCCTTCCTCCTTTCTTTTTTCTTCCTTCCTTCCTTTCTTTCTTTCCTTCCTTCCTTCCTCCTTTCTCTTTTCTTTCTTCCTTCCTTCCTTTCTTTCTTTCTTTCTTTCTTTCTTTCTTTCTTTCTTTCTTTCTTTCTTTCTTTCTTTCCTTCCTTCCTTCCTTCCTCCTTTCTCTTTTCTTTCTTCCTTCCTTTCTTTCTTTCTTTCTTTCTTTCTTCCTTCCTTTCTTGCCTTCCTTCCTTCCTGCCTTCCTTCCTTCCTTCCTCCTTTCTCTTTTCTTTTTTTCTTTTCCTCCCTCTTCTTTCTTTCTTTCTTTCTTTCTTTCTTTCTTTCTTTCTTTCTTTCTTTCTTTCTTTCTTTCTTTCTTCCTTCCTCCTTTCTTTTTTCTTCCTTCCTTCCTTCCTCCTTTCTCTTTTCTTCCTTCCTTCCTTCCTTCCTTCCTTTCCTTCCTTCCTTCCCTTCCCCTTTCCTTCTTTCCCCTTCCTCCCCCCTTCCTTTCCTTCCTTTCTCCTTGTCTATGGAGCTTCTCCGCCATCCAGCTCACGGCTGTCCCAAAAGTCCTTTTTTTCTTCTTCCAGGAAGCAACTGGACTTCCTTGTCCTTCCTTCTCCTCCCAGAAGCTTCTTCCGCTCTGACTGGATGGTGGGGAAACGGAAGGATTTATACTCCTTGCAGACCGCTGATCGTTTGCCTTCTTTTAGAGAGCGGTTGGGGTGAGGGGTGTGTGTGTGTGTGTGTGTGTGTGTGTGTGTGTGTGTCTTTCCTCCCATGTAACAAAACAAAGCTTTCATTGCACACCAAAGTCTTTTATTGCTTGATTTGTGGATTTGTTGATTCCCGACACATGTATATCACATATATACCCAGCCCTCGATCTCTCAACCCTAGAGAAAGACTTGCACCCTCCCTGAATACAGTTAGTCCTCGACGTACGATGACAGTGGAGCCCCCATTTTCTGTTGTTAAGTGAAACGGGTGGATGTTGCCCCGTTTTACGACCTTGTTCCCCACGGTTGCTAAGGGAATCGCGCTCGTTCAGTAAATCTGGCTTCCCCGTAGGCTTTGTCCATCGGGAGGGTCGCAGAAGGAAATCATGGAATCCCGGGCCACTGCGACGGTCGTAAATATGAATCACTTGCCCAGCGTGCCGAATTTGATAATAATAATAAAAATTGGAAGGGACCTTGGAGGTCATCTAGTCCAACCCCCTGCTCAGGCAGGAAACCCGCCTAGACCATTTCAGACCAATGGTTGTCCAGTCTCTTCTTAAAAACTTCCAGTGTTGGAGCGTTCACCGCTTCTGGTGGCAAGTAGTTCCACTGATTAATTGTTCTCACTGTCAGGAAATTTCTCCTTAGTTCTAGGTTACTTCTCTTCATTATTATTATTATTATTATTATTATTATTATTATTATTATTATTATTATTATTATTATTATTATTATTATTATTATTATTATTATTATTATTATTATTATTATTGTTGTTGTTGTTGTTGTTGTTGTTGTTGTTGTTGTTGTTGTTGTTGTTATTTATCATCTAAATATCCAGATTTTCTATTTAGATACACCATCCCAATGCTTTCATATTTCATGTGTTATAAAAATACTATACTGCTTATCTAATAATAATAATAATAATAATAATAATAATAATAATAATAATAATAATAATAATAATAATAAAGTTGGAAGGGACCTTGGAGGTCATCTAGTCCAACCCCCTGCTCAGGCAGGAAACCCTAGACCATTTCCGACCAACGGCCGTCCAGTCTCTTCTTAAAAACCTCCAGTGTTGACCCCCTGGCCGTGGGGGAGGGGCGCTGCAAAGGCCGTCACTCTGAAAAAACGGTCCTAAGTCGTGTTTTTCGGGGCCGCCGTAACTCGGAACGGTCACGAAGCGAAAATCCTCATAAATCGAGGGACTGAGTTTTGAGTTGCCTGAAATCTTGTCGGGAGGGAAGGGAAAAAAAAAAAAGGACACTTTTCAAAGGTGTGTTGCAGGTATTTCGCAGCTGGTCTCCTTCCAGTCCGCCCATAGGATGGACATAGGAATTTAGTGACCTCCACCTGTTGAGACAAAAACGGGGTGAGGGGTTGAGAGGTTAATGTGGCAGCGAGTGAAATATTTTATTCACATTATTTATTTATTCCTTTTTATTTTTATTTTATTTTATTTGTAGGTATTTTATTAAGTTTTTAGAGTTGCCAAGTTTTCAGCGCTTAGTAAACAGCGTGTTTACAATAATAATAATAATAATAATAATAATAATAATAATAATTAATAATAATAATAATAATAATAATAATAATAATAATAATAATAATAATAATAATAATAATAATAATAATAATAATAATAATAATAATAATAATAATAATAATAATAATGCAACTTATGATCACCTGGTTCGATAGTGCTGAAGAAAGAAAAAAAATGAGAAAGAAAGAAAGAAAAAGAAAGAAAGAAAGGAAGGAAGGAAGGAAGGAAGGAGGAAAGGGAGGGAGAAGGAAGGAAAGGAAGGAAAGAAAGAAAAAAGAAAGAAAGGAAGGAAGGAAGGAAGAGAAAGAAAGGAAGGAAGGAAGGAAGGAAGGAGGAAAGGGAGGGAGAAGGAAGGAAAGGAAGGAAAGAGAAAGAAAAAAGAAAGAAAGAGAAAGAAAGAAGGAAAGAAAGGAAGGAAGGAAGGAAGGAAGGAGGAAAGGGAGGGAGAAGGAAGGAAAGGAAGGAAAGAGAAAGAAAAAAGAAAGAGAAAGAGAGAAAGAAAGAGAAAGAAAGAAGGAAAGAAAGAAAGAAAGAAAGAAAGAAAGAAAAGAGGGAGGAATTAAGGAAGGAAGGTAAGAAGGAAGGGAAAGAAGAGAAAGAAAAGAAAGGCAACTGGACTTTCTTTGTTTTCCTTTGAAGACGTTTCACTTCTCATCCAAGAAGCTTCTTCAGCTCTGACTGGATGGCGGGCAATGGAAGGATTTATACTCCTTGCAGACAGCTGGTCGTTTGCCTCCTTTTAGAGAGACACTGAGGCCACCGGGAGGTTTATCTGTGTCCTCAGGGTCTCCTGAGTGGTGCAAATAGGTGTGGAGTCTTCTTGGACCTGCTGAAAGGACCGTGTTGTAGACTGGAGATAGATAGATCACCCCTTTGCACCACTCAGGTGACCCCGAGGACACAGGTCAACCTCCAAGTGGCCTCAACGACGCTCTAAAAGAAGGCAAATGACCAGCGGTCTGCGAGCAGTATGAATCCTTCCACTCCCCACCATCCAGTCAAAGCTGAAGAAGCTTCTGGGATAAGAAAGGGAACATCTTGAAGGGGGAAAAAACCAAGCTCTGACTGAATGGCGGGGAATGGAAGGATTTATACTCCTCGCAGACAGCTGGTCATTTGCCTCCTTTTAGAAAGCCGTTGAGGCCACTTAGAGGTATTGTCTGTATCCTCATGAGACTTTCTTATTATTCTTTGAAGACGTTTCGCTTCTCATCGAAGACGCTTCTTCAGCTTTGACTGGATGGTGGGGAATGGTGGGATTTATTTATGCACCACACCCGTTTGTACCAATCAGGTGACCCCAACGACACAGATAAATGTCCAGGTGGCCTCAACGACTCTCTTAAAAGAAGGCAAACGACCAGCTGTCTGCAAGGAGTATAAACCCTTCCTTTCCCCCACCATCCAGTCCGAGCTGAAGAAGCTTCTGGGAGGAGAAGCGAAACGTCTTCCAAGAAAAGTCCAGTTGCCTCGTGAAAAAAGCACCTTCGGGACTCTGAACCCCAGGTTCACTTGTGCGAGCATATTGGGCACTCGGGACCTCACTTGTGGGAGTGTCGTGGGCGCTTGCAATCCTACTAACGCGAGTGCTCGGGGCCTTATTCGCGCAAGTGTCACGGGTGCTCTCGGCTCCACTTGCGCGAGCAATGGGTGCTCATGCATGCCTGTCCGCGGACGCACCAGCCCCTCCCACAAAACCATCCCCTTTCCCCCCCTCCTTCTGTTGTGATTCTTCGCCAGCCAGTGCACCCGGCAGCTGAGTCTGAGGAATCAGAGGAGGAGGAGGAGGGGCCTGGAGTGACATCAGAGTCAGAGGAAGGCTCTGAGGAGCTCCAAGACCTAACAGTCGGACAAGGAGCCTGGCCCCTCTACTCACGCTCAGGTTGAGACACAGCTGTGCCGAGAGCCTGAGTTGGATAGTGATGAATCACAGCTGGGAGATATCCAGGATGCATGTAAGCGCAGGCAAGAAAAGAGAGTAGGACAGAGGGATGTAATGGGGTGGCTCCAAAGGCAAAGGAGAAGGCATTAGGAAGCCACGCCTTGGCTGCATAATAAAAGGGAAGATTTGGGAGGTGCTGGTTGCCGAAGGCAACCGTTTGTGTTGAGGATCGAGTTTCTGTGAACTGTGTTTGTTTGCCTTGGACATTGACTCAGGTCTGTGAATAATAAAAGGGGATTGGATTTTTCCTGCAGTTCCAGTCTGCTTGTTGGAAGAGGGGTTTCTCCTTGGGAGCTTAACAAGGGCTCACGTAGGCTGGGAGAGAACACCTTCCTCCTCTGGGCCGCCAACCAGGAACAGTTGGGGAACTGTGATCTGAACCCCAAGTTCTCCTCTCTTCCAGCCTCTTACCTTTCAGGGCCTCACAGTTGAACCGGCTAGAAACACCGTGGGACTTCAATCTGATGGTGACCCCCTTTAGGGTCTTCTGGTGGTGGGTCACAATGAATGTCTCGTACGGCGGGATGAGAACTTCCCTTTCGTGCGGGTAGTACGAGAGGTCGTAAGTGGGCACTCCGTGACAGGTCTTGATGGAGAAGAAGGTGTCCTGGCCAAAGTTTTGGGCCTTCTCTTTGACCAAAGACGAGGAAGCGAACTGCCCGAAGCGGACAAGCTGTTTTGAGTGGACGTTGAAACGGATCCCATTTACCCCACGGAAGACCTCATAGCATTTGCTTTTGATCTTTCGGGCCTGAACAAACCTGGTTAGGAGGAAGAAGAAGTCCTTGAAGGCAAAATGATTGTAAGAGTATTTGGATTTCCCGGCTTCGCGGACGGCATTGGTGAAATCCCGGTACAGGCCTCCACCGATTGTGTAAGCCACAATTGCAGTGCCATAGATTGGATTGATGTTGCCGACACTTGGTCCAAGTTTGACCCAGTGCCATCTGGCCGCATTCCAGATCGACATATATTTCATCGGGACGGGAATGTATCCTGGCTTCTGCACCTTGAACTCCTTCTTGTGGTGGCAGCCTATATACTGGTCATCCACGGAATTCTTGGACATGTCGAGGGGAATCTTCTGGAGACACAACACCTGTCCGAGAAAAACAGAAGGTGTGGAGAAAGTGTTTCCCGGTGGAGCCGGTTATCTATCAGGGCAACCTGGTCTATCCCATTATGGGATGGAGCATGCTGCTTCCGCTTTCGCCTTTCAGTCCCAATCCAGGAGCCTTCACAGGCTGTCGCTTCTGCGACCAATGATATCTACGTTAAATTTTAAATTTTACCGACACATTCCTTTAGTTCTTTGTCGGTAAAATTTAAAACTTAACATAGATGGTGTGGAAGGACATGAAGGAGAGAAAAGAGACCAGTGTCAGGTGAAAGCAGGCTGGCCCAGGTTCCTTCTTCAACACCCAAAAGAGCACAGGAAGGATGGAGTCCCTGTGGAATTTACTCCGCTCTTTGTTATCAACTCTAGGGGGCGCTGCTCATCTCCATTTCCAGGCCATTGAGCCCGTGCTGTCCAAGAACATTTCCATGGTCATGTGGCCAGCATGACATCATGGAGCACTGTTACCTTCCCACCGAAGTGGTACCTATTTACCTACTCGCATTTGCGTGCTTTCAAACTGCTAGGTTGTTAGGAGCTGAGGCGAGGACGGGAGCCCGCCCCCTCTTGTGGTGCTTGGGTCTCGAACCCAATTGTTTATGTTCCCCCAAGTGCTCCAAATCCCCCTGAGCTTTTCAGATAGTCCTGCAACATACGGAATTACAACGTCGACAATAATAATGAGGTTGACCATAACAAACGAAGCAACGTTGTCCTTCCACATGTCGCAGGAATACCTGAAAAGCTCGAGAGGGTTTTCAAGACGGACACTTTCAACCCCAAACTACACTAAGGCGGAAGCTTGTCCACCTCAAGGATAAAACACCCGGGACACAAACCGAGGAATGTGATATATGTGGTACGATGCAGCGAGACACGTACTGATCTGTACAGTGGAGAAACGAAACAACCACTTCACAAACTCATGGCGCCACATAGGAGAACAAAGACATCAGGACAAAATTCAACAGTCCGTCTTCATTTCACAGACAAATGTCACTCTTTTGAAGACAACAAAAGTCCATATTCAGGGCAGAGAGGACCACTGGTTTGAAGGAGGGTTAAAGAAGCCATCTACATTAAGATTGAACAGCCCCCTCTCGACGGAGGGGAAGGGATGCGAGACCACCCATCTCCTGTCTACAACACGGTCCTTTCAGCAGTTCCAAGAAGGCTCCACACCCATTTGCTCTATTCAGGTGACCCTGAAGGTACAGATAAACCCTCAAGTGGCCTCAACGACTCTCAGAAAGAGCACTAAGGACCAGATGACTGCCGGGAATACAATCCTTCCATTCCCCACCACTCAGTCAGAACTGAAGAAGCTTCTTCGATGAGAAGTGAGACATCTTCAAGGAAAAAGAAAGTCACAACGAAGATTTTAACAGCAGGAAGTGGGTTTTTTTTTTTGTCAAGCGGAGAGGGGAGGACTGCCACCTGCCTGTCCGGCAACCCCTCCCCATTCAAGGAGGTGGATACTCCTGCTGCTGAAGCTGCTCCCTTTGTACCTGCAAAGGTCCTGTGAAGAATCCGACCAGGCACAAGACCTGGACCATCTGGAGGGCCGGGGTCTTCATGCTGACTCCTGAGAAAAGATAAAACAAGGAGGAACCACAGTTGCGTGTAAACCCCACGCAGGATCTTAATAAAAGGTCGATCAAGTTACGTCCTACCAATAAAGGTGAATCTTTGTAGCTGAGGGTTTGTAGCTGAAACGAGGGAGTCCTTGGTGCTCTCTGAGTTTGGTTATTTTCTGGAAGACGTTTCATGACCCAACTAGGTGACATTATCAGTGCTGGAAGGGACTGGGGTTTGTGGAGTGGAGGAAGGGGAGGAGGAGGAGGAGGAGGAGGAGGAGAGAACTCTGGGTTTCTTGGTGCTCTCTGAGCTTGGTGGTTTTCTGGAAGACGTTTCATGACCCAGCTTGGTAACATCATCAGTGCTAGAAGGGAGTCGGGATTTGAGAGAGGAGGAGGAGGAGGAGGAGGAGGAGGAGGAGGAGGAGGAGAACGACAACTGTGGCGTCTTTGGTGCTCTCTGAGCTCGGTGGCTTTCTTGCAGACGTTTCATGACCGAACTCGGGAACATCATCAGTGATTATCCTCCTCTCCAGAAATTCTCCTCCCTTCCAGTACTGATGGTGTTCCCTAGTTGGGTCATGAAACATCTGCAAGGAAACCACCCAGCTCAGAGAGCACCAAGGACCCTACTCCTCTTCCTCCCCCTCCCTCCTCCTCCCCCTCCCTCCCTCCCTCCTCCTCCCTCCTCCCCTCCTCCACCTCCTCCTCTTCCTCCTCCTCCTCCACAAAACCCACATCTCCTCCTAGCACTGATGACGTTCCCCTAGTTGGGTCATTAAACTCTGAAAGGAAACCACCAGCCAGAGAGCACCAAGCCCCCTCCTCTTCCCCCCCCTCCCTCCTTCTCCTCCTCCTCCCATCTCTTCTCCCCCTCCCCTCCTCCTCCTCCTCCTCCTCTCTTGTAGCACTCATGATGTTCACTAGTTGGGTCATGAAATGTCTGCAAGGAAACCACCCAGATCAGAGACCATCAAGCCCCCTCCTCCTCCCCTTCCTCATACTTCTCCCCCTCCAGGGGGTTGGAGTAGAAGACATCCACGATCCCTTCCAACTCTGTCATCCTATCATTCTGTAAGGGTCTCCTGCTTGAGCAGCAGTTGGACTAGAAGATCTCCACGGTCCCTTCCAACTCTGTCATTCTATCATTCTGTAAGGGTTTCCTGCTTGAGCAGCAGTTGGACTAGAAGATCTCCACAGTCCCTTCCAACTCCATCATTCTATCATTCTCTAAGGGTCTCCTGCTTGAGCAGCAGTTGGACTAGAAGATCTCCACAGTCCCTTCCAACTCCATCATTCTATCATTCTCTAAGGGTCTCCTGCTTGAGCAGCAGTTGGACTAGAAGATCTCCACAGTCCCTTCCAACTCCATGATTCTGTAATTCTTTAATTCTGCTCCGCTTTTATTATTTTATACGGTACCCAACAGCCAAACTCTTAGCATTAACAGCCGCTACCAGCACTAAAATTGGGTGGATCAGTCACTTTATATTCCCTGTTTTCTTACTGGGAACATCTAAGGAAGCTCCGGTGATTATTCCCGTATCCTGGTATTTAGTAACTAATTAATAAACAGATGAAAACTGCACAGATATGATTATTGATACGCCCTAGGAGTGATAAATGATACGACTGGGGTTTAAGGAGATCTCCGGCTGTTGCAAATATTAGCAGGACGGAGAGCCCAAGAGGAGTGCAAAATAAGACAACAAAATAAGGAGTGAATATCCACGTCGGTCTATTTTTTTGGGGGGGGGGAAATCTGCATGTCGGGCCCTGTGAGGCTCTCCCAGAAATACCGGCTTAAAGGTCTCACACTGTCCCCCCCACTTACAAATCTTCTCGTTCCTTCTTTGGGGAAGGGGGGGGAATGGTTGCTTCCCCAGCCATCTCAGAACCGCATAAAAATCCTTTTTGCACACTTGTTACCCTGCCTTGTTATAGCTCAGGGTTGAAGTGTGGGGTCCTCCCTACTCTCTGAGTTGGGTGGTTTCCTTGAAGACGTTTCCGGACCCAGCTAGGGAACATTCATCAGGGCTAGAAGGGATTTAGAAGAGAACAGACCTAGAAGGGACCTTGGAGGTCTTCTAGTCCAACGCCCTGCACAAGCAGGAGACCCTTATAGAATGATAGAATGACAGAGTTGGAAGAGACCGTGGAGATCTTCTAGTCCAACGCCCTGCACAAGCACGAGACCCTTATAGAATGATAGAATGACAGAGTTGGAAGGGACAGTGGAGGTCTTCTAATCTAGTCCAATCGCTGCTCAAGCAGGAGATCCTTATAAAATCATAGAGTTGGAAGGGACCTTGGAGGTCATCTTGTCCCCTGCTCAAGCAGGAGATCCTTATAAAATCATAGAGTTGGAAGGGACTTTGGAGGTCATCTAGTCCAACCCCTGCTCAAGCAGGAGACCCTTATAGAATCAGAGAGTTGGAAGGGACCTTGGAGGTCTTTTAGCCCAACCCCCTGCTCAGGCAGGAGACCCTTACAGAATGATAGAATGACAGAGTTAGAAGGGACCTTGGAGGTCATCTAATCCAATCCCCTGCTCAAGCAGGAGATCCATATAGAATGATAGTGGAGGTCTTCTAGTCCAGCCCCCTGCTCAAACAGACCCCCTATACCATTTCAGACAGGTGGCTGTCTCCAGTGTTGGAGCACCCACAACTTCTGGTGGCAAGCTGTTCCACAGGTTAATCATCCTCACTGTCAGGAAATTTCTCCTTAATTCCAGGTTGCTTCTCTCCTTGATGAGTTTCCATCCGCTGCTTCTCTCCTGCCCTCAGGAGCAACCTTCCTACAAGCCTTCGGTGAACCCCAAATTCAAACCAAGACTGTCTCTCTTTCCTTTCCGTTTCTGAATTTTTCATCCCCATCTTGAGGAATGGAGAGAGTGCAACTTCCCCAGTTTTATTTATGACTTTTCTTTTCTTTTCTTTTCTTTTCTTTTCTTTTCTTTTCTTTTCTTTTCTTTTCTTTTCTTTTCTTTTCTTTTCTTTTTCTTGATAAATTTCTAGGGCACCCAACTCACTTACGCAGCTCTGGGCTTTTTGCAACAGCATAATAAAGCAATCCAAACAGCCGAATAAAGGCATAGATAAAAAAACAGATTTGAAAGTGATATTTCTTGCTGCATTTCTCCCGAACCCCACCCGGGTCTCCAACTTACAAGGTTGTGGTGATGTCGAGTTGAACCTTGCGTGACTCTCTTACTCTCTGCAGGATTGTGGTCGCCTTGCCGTGAAGTGGCTTCCTAAGAAGTGTTTCGGTGGCCCCTCCCCAGCTGAGCAGCTGCCAATGGCTGAGAGGGCAACCCAGGCGAGGCCATTGGGGCGGGAAGGGCACCGTCCAAGAAGAAAAGTGATGGGGGGGAACACGAGGAGGAGGGAGCAAGCAAGCAATTCTGGTGCCACCCCCCCCCCAGCTCTGGTGTGAAACCCCTGGGCTGGGGGAGGGAGGGGCCACCTGTCAAACCAAGCAAGAAGAAAAAAAATGAAGAATGGAATGGAAGGGAATATGGAATATAGAATGGAATGGAATGCAAAGGAATAGGATAGAATAGAATAGAATAGAATAGAATAGAATAGAATAGAATAGAATAGAATAGAATAGAATAGAATAGAATAGAATAGAATAGAAAAGAAAAGAAAATATGGAACGGAACGGAACGGAACGGAACGGAACGAAATGGAATGGAATGGAATAGAATAGAATAGAATAGAATAGAATAGAATAGAATAGAATAGAATAGAATAGAATAGAATAGAAAATATGGAATGGAATGGAAGGGAATAGAAGAGAAGAGAAGAGAAGAGAAGAGAAGAGAAGAGAAGAGGAGAGAAGAGAAAATAGAATAGAATAGAATAGAAATAAAAATAGAACGGAATAGAATAGAATAGAATAGAATAGAATAGAATAGAATAGAATAGAATAGAATAGAATAGAATAGAATAGAATAGAATAGAATAGAAAATATGAAATGGAATAGAATAGAATAGAATATATGGAATGGGATAAGAATAGAATAGAATAGAATAGAATAGAATAGAATAGAATAGAATAGAAGAGAAGAGAAGAGAAGAGAAGAGAAGAGAAGAGAAGAGAAGAGAAGAGAAGAGAAATAAAAAGAGAAGAGAAGAGAAGAGAAGAGAAGAGAAGAGAAGAGAAGAGAAGAGAAGAGAAGAGAAGAGAAGAGAAGAGAAGAGAAAACTTGTTAGAGAAGAAGCAAGAGGCAGCACACAAAATGAACTTCTCCCTTTAGAATTCCGAGGTGTGTTTTATTGTAATATTTATCGCTTGCATTCAGTGACTCATTGCAAGGAGGGCCCGAGACGCAAGGGGCCACCGGCCTCCACCTCTTTCCGAAGGCAATCTTTTACACCTTAGTTCTCCCTAAAACCACAAACTGATGGCTGTCAACTTAGCAATATCAAAGAATCAGTTCCTCGTACTTTGCGGCAGACCATAACCTCCCCCGTATCCACGTCCATCTGCTAGTATCGGTTCCTCATTTCCCGCAGCTTCAATCCTTGTCTTCTAATCCTACATATGAAAAGGGCAACTCTTCAAAATCCTATCGGGCAGAGTGCAGATACAGCTGAAGTTGCAAAGATTTCCTTTGCGTTGGGAAACGGGCCGGAGCGCAAACTTTGATTCAACCCTTTTTCATGAGGTCAAACTTGGATCACCAAGGCCTGAGCTGAGCTTCAAAGAACTGCAGCAGATACGTTTCCTTTTCCAATGGGATACGGACTAGAGCAGTGACGGCGAACCTTTTAGAGACCGAGTGCCCAAACTGCAACCCAAAACCCACTTATTTATCGCCGGGTGCCAGGTGGGACATGGCCCACTGGGTGGGCGTGGCTGCGGTGGTCATGGCAGACTGGGTGGGTGTGGCCAAAGTGGGCGTGGTCACCTCGATGTTGCTCATGGGGAGGGACGCCTATGGGCAGGGTTGGGGGAGATCCAGGGGGATCTCTGCCAGGTGGGGTGCTGGGCAGGAGGCTCGTCCTGTGGGGTGAGTCGAGGCGAGGCGAGGCAGGGCGGGGATACCATTGTCGCAGGGCAAGGCGAGGCAGGGGCCGGGGCAGCTGCTGCCTGACACCATCGGCCCCCGCACACAGAGGCCAGCGAGCGCATGGGGGCCGACGGTGTCCGTCAGCAGCCACAGCCTGACGGCTCCTCGACCGGCGCACTCTGGGGCTCCACAGCCCACCGCTAGCAGTTCAGAGAAGCCGCCTCTGAGCTGGATGGCCGGCAGACAGCTGAGGAGGCGATGCAGTGGGTCGTGCCCAGGAAAAGGAGAGCATGCGAGGCCAGGAGGGACGGGACGGAGGGGAGGGAAACCAGTCGTGCTGGGATGCATCTGGCCATGTGGGACCTCAGGCGGCTGGTTGAAGAGGGACAGTTGCCATCTCTGGGGCATGGCACGCGTGCCCACAAAGAGGGCTCTGAGTGCCGCCTCTGGCACCCGTGCCATAGGTTCGCCACCACTGGTATACACCTATGGCAATGTCATTTCCCCCCCTTTTATATTGACCCAAATGCATTCGAGGCAGTTTTCATCATTGTTGTGATCTAATTCTGTAGAGATGTAGTTATTTCTTATATAGAGAGCAACTCCACCTCCTCTTTTATTGGGGTCTGTTTCTTTTAAACAATTTAAATCCCTCTAGCTGTGTGTTCCATTTGTGGGTTTCGTCCCACCGGGTTTCCGTAATGGCAACAAAATCATAGCTGCCCTCGTTTACCTGAATTTTCTAATTTGCCCTGTTTATTGCTCACACTCTGAGCGTTGGTGTGTAGACATTTGAGTCCTGTATGACTGGGTTTACTTTCTACATAACCTGTGTGGTGCCTGAGTTCCCCTACTTCCTTACCACCTGTTTGATTAGTGCACTTGGTGTGGCACTCGCTGTTAAAAGCTTGATTTTGCTTGAGAGCAAGGTTGATATTCTTATCCACGCACCCATCTACGCTACATGCACGGATAACCCTATTAGTTTTAGATTGCCTGGAGACTAAAACATACAAAGAACGGTTGCAGGACTTTGGTTTGGCTAGTCTAAAGAAAAGAAGAAATAGGGGAGACATAATAGCAGTATTTCAGTATTTGAGGGGCTGCCACAAAGAAGAGGGGGTCATGTTATTCTCCAAAGCACCAGAGGGCAGGACAAGAAACAACGGTTGGAAACTGATCAAAGAGAGAAGCAACCTGGAAATAAGGAGAAACTTCCTGACAGTGAGGACAATTAACCAGTGGAATAGCTTGCCACCAGAAATCGTGGGTGCTCCATCACTGGAGGTTTTTAAGAAGAGACTGGACAGTCACTTGTCTGAGATGGTATCCTCCTGCTTGAGCAGGGAGCTAGACTAGAAGACCTCCAAGGTCCCTTCCAGCTTCTATTCTATTCTATTCTATTCTATTCTATTCTATTCTATTCTATTCTATTCTATTCTATTCTATTCTATTCTATTCTATTCTATTCTATTCTATTCTATTCTATTCTATTCTCTCACTGTCCCCGTTGTTCAGTTTAAATATGTCTCCAGAAAAATCTGTGAATTTAATGCCAAGTAATTCAGTCCCTTTCTTTGACGGATGCAAAGCATCCCTTTTGTACAGTTCTTCTTTGGACCCGCTGCACACAGGGCGACTAATGTACCCAAAGCCTTTCCCTTTACACCACTCCTTTAGCCCACATATTGAATTCTGCTATATGCTGGCCTTTTCCATTTTGTTCCTTATTCACTGGTTAAAACCTCTGAAAGAATAGAATAGAATAGAACAGAATAGAAAATATGGAATAGAATAGAATAGAATAGAATAGAATAGAATAGAATAGAATAGAATAGAATAGAATAGAATAGAATAGAATAGAATAGAACGGAACGGAACGGAACAGAACAGAACAGAATTACATTCAAAGGAATCCTTTTGATAACGGTCCCTGCATTAGCGGGCTAGATGGTGAGCTGCTGCATTCCGCTCCCAGGTCTCTGGCCTTTGGACGATGAGTCGATGTCTCAGGAAGACACAATGAGTAGTTTCAGTTTCCCCCTTCTCAGCAGCTCCATCCCCCCCCCCTAATCTATGGCAGGATGGCATCTAGCAAACCGAGACTGAAGCTCAGGATGGCAGTTCTAAAAGTTACTCTGATAAAGACCCAGAGGTTGGGTGGGACCCAGGACCCAGCTGTTGGGTGGGACCCAGGACCCAGCTTTTTGGGTCCTGCTTTTGTTTGAAAAAGAAAGTTTCAATTAACAAGGACAGCCCTCCTCCCCCGGGGATCAAGAGGCCCTCTCCAGTCACACCCACCCACCTGTTCCATTCCTCTTTCTGGGGTGAAAATGGCTGGGAAATGTAACATGGGTGTTACGTCAAATTTTAAGTTTTTAGCCTTTTAGCATGGTGCCTATGCCTCCTTTTGAAGATCAGGAAACAATTGTTGAGCGAATTGGCTGCAGGGACAAGGACAGGATCCAGCTGCAGTGGAACAAGAGGATTTTCCCTTTCGCTCACAGACACACACGTTGCCCTCAGTTCCCTGGGTGTAGAATATCAAAACTTGGAGGTACTTGCCTCCTTTCCCAGCAGCCATTCAGCACAAGACTCAAAATCCCCTTTACTATATTTTCTCCAAATGGGCAAGGTCCAGAAAACCCACCTACAGACAAAAGGGGTCTGTCGCCAGTATAGTGAAGTCTTACCTGGACCAGCTCTGTCCACAGGTTATCATTGGAGTCCCTTTGTGGTTGACAAATTGTTGAGAGAATCGGTTTGGGACCGTTCTTTCTCCTGAGCTGGGAGAGAAGCGGTGAGCGAAAATCAAGACCCAAGGCAAGCTGCTTGTCAAAAGGAGGTTCCCTTTATTTCCCAGTAACGGCAACAAGGGGGTTCTTGGGGGCAGCTAGCAAATTGTGTTTGTTGGTGAGAGAGTTTTTATATGTTTCTGAGTTCTTTTTTATCGATGTATGAACATCTGTTCTTTTCACAATACTCTAATTGCCATTATAGATTTTCCTTTGGTTGTGTATGATGTTGTGGCTGCTCCTTGGGGCTAAGGAAAATGTAAGTATAGGTGTTTTTATTTTTCTAATTTGGCCCAAGGCTGTGTAATCAGTTTCAGTCCTTTATATAGTCGGCCCCGGAAATATTTTATTCTGGGGTGTGGGTTCTGTTTACACTATTTCCCCCCCCCCTTTGAGTCAGAGTCATTTCTTTCAATGGGCCCAAACTAGCCTTTTCATCAACCAAACAATAGGGCTGAACTCCCCAATTAAAACTGCAAAGTGTCCAAAAAGACACAAACCTGGGTAGCAAAGGAGCAAATGCAACCTATAGTGAGTGTATGTGTATGTGTCTTTTCTCCCATGTAACAAAACAAAGCTTCCATTGCACACCAAAGACTTTTATTGCTTGATTTGTTGATTCCCGATACAGTCATCCCATATCACATATATACCCAATCCCTGATCCTTGCACCCAAGAGAAAGACTGCACCCTCCCCGAATAAATGGCTTTTTTGCATGTCGCACTTGGTCTCCTTCCTAGGGACGCCTTCTGCCTAGATGGCCAGGTGGTCCGAGGCTTCCTAGAGACCAAAGGGTGCTCCAGGTCCAAAGGAGACCCCCACAGAAGGAGTTTAGCGACCTGCACCTGTGGAGACAAAAATTGGGTGAGGGACGGTGAGGTTAAAGTGGCAGTAAGTGAAATTTTTATTCATTTTATTTATTCATTCATTTTTATCCTTAGCCGAGAGGCCTCGTCTGTGACCTGAATACTTTCGTTCGATACCACTAAAAAAGAAAAACGAGAAAACCAAGAAAAAAACAGCATGGTTGCGTCAAGAACAATCATGACCTGGATGATTGAGTATCTCCATGGATATTTGGTCCATGTCTGGAACTATCTTGGTCCTCCAGCAGCCCCAGAGAATGGCCGAGCTGCTACCGGGGTCATCTGAACCAGGAGTCCCAAAACTGTGGGCCGCAGCCCACTACCAGTCTGTAACCTGTTCACAAGTGGGCCACATGAGTGGCTGGCGTGCGCATGTGTGCCCGTAAAGCCCCACTCACGCAAGCATCACAGGTGCTCATGGCCTCACTTGTTTGAGCATGATGGGTGCTCCTGGTGCCACTCACGTGAGTGTCGTGGACACTTGGGGTCCCACTTGCACGAGTGTCACGGGCGCTCGGGACCTCACTTGCGTGAACATCGTGAGCACTCGGGGGCCTCACTCGTGTGAGTGTTGTGGGTGCTTGCAACCCCACTCACACAAGTGCTTGGGGCCTCACTAGCGTGAATGTCATGGCTACTCTCGGCTCCAGTCGCACGAGCAATGGGTGCTCATGCGCGACTGTCCGTGCACATACTTTCCCCTCCCACACAACCATCCCATTCCCCCCCCACTCCTTCCCCCCCAGCCACCAACCCAGAACAGTGGGGAGCTGTGCTCTGATCCCCAAGTTCTCCACTCTTCCAGCCTCTTACCTTTCAGAGCTTGACAGTTGAACCGGCTAGAAACACCGTGGGACTTCAATCTGATGGTGACCCCCTTTAGGGTCTTCTGGTGGTGGGTCACAATGAATGTCTCGTACGGCGGGATGAGAACTTCCCTTTCGTGCGGGTAGTACGAGAGGTCGTAAATGGGCACTCCATGACAGGTCTTGATGGAGAAGAGGGTGTCCTGGCCAAAGTTTTTGGCCTTCTGTTTGACCAAAGACGAGGAAGCAAACTGCCCGAAGCGGACACGCTGTTTCAAGTGGACGTTGAAACGGATCCCATTTACCCCACGGAAGACCTCATAGCATTTGCCTTTGATCTTCCGGGCCTGAACAAACTTGGTTAGGAGGAAGAAGAAGTCCTTGAAGGCAAAATGATTGTAAGAGTATTTGGATTTCCCGGCATTGCGGACGGCGTTGGTGAAATCACGGTACAGGCCCCTACCTATTGTGTAAGCCACAACTGCAGTGCCGTAGATTGGTTTGATTTTGCTGACACTTGGGCCAAGTTTGGCCCAGTACCCTCTGGCTGCATTCCAGATTCCCATATATTTCATCGGGATGGGAATGTATCCTGGCTTCTGCACCTTGAACTCCTTCTTGTGGTGGCAGTTAATATACTGGTCATCCACAGAATTCTTGGACATGTCGAGGGGAATCTTTTTGAGACATAACACCTGTGCGGTAAAAGAAAAGGTGTGGAAGGACATGAAGGAGAGAAAAGAGACCAGTGTCAGGTGAAACCAGGCTGGCCCAGGTGCCTTCTTCAACCCCCAAAAGAGCACAGGGAGGATTGAGTTCCTGTGGATTTTACTCCACTCTTCGTTACCAACTCTAGGGGGCGCTGCTCATCTCCATTTCCAGGCCATTGAGCCCGTGCTGTCCAAAGACATTTCCGTGGTCATGTGGGCAGTGTGAAGTCACGGAGTGCTGTCACCTTCCCACCAACGTGGTACTTATTATCTACTCGCATTTGCGTGCTTTCAAACTGCTAGGTTGGTAGGAGCTGATGTGAGGACGGGAGCTCACCCCCCTCTTGTGGTGCTCAGTTCTCGAATGAAATTGTTTATGTTCCCACAAGTGCTCCAAATCCCCCTGAGCTTTTCGGATATTCCTGTAACATATGGAATTACAATGTGAACAACAGTGGTGGGATTCACATATGTGAATCCCATGGTTCTCTGTGGGGATGCCACTTCCGGAAGTCCTTTCTGGGTCTGGGCAACAAAAAAAAATTAGCTCCCGGTTCTGCCGAACTGGTTCGCACCGGCCGAATCCCACCACTGGTTAACAACAACAACAACAATATTAACAATAACCAATGAAGCAATGTTGTCATTCCACATGTCGCAGGAATGTCTGAAAAGCTCAGGAGGCCTCAAGTGGCCTCGACGACTCTCAGAGACAGTACTAACGACCAGCGGACTGCGGGGAAAATATATCCTTTCCCGACCATTCAGTCCAAACTGAAGAAGCTTCTTGGATGAGAAGTGAAACATCTTCAAGGAGAAACAAACAATCAAGATTTTAACAGCAGGAAGTGGGTTTTTTTTTTGTCAAGCGGAGAGGGGAGGACTGCCACCTGCCTGTCCAGCAGCCCTTCCCCATTCAAAGAGGTGGACACTCCGGCTGCTGAAGCTGCCCCCTTTGTACCTGCAAAGGTCCGGTGAAGAATCCGATCAGGCAGAAGACCTGGACCGTCCGGATGGTCGGGATCTTCATGCTGACTCCTGAGAAAAGAAAGACAAGGAGGAACCACAGTTGCGCATGAAACCCGCCCATGGCCTTCATAAAACGTCGAACAATGTAAGGGTCGAGCAGGAGACCCTTACAGAATCGTAGAAGGACAGAGCTGGAAGGGACCCCGGAGGTCTTCTAGTCCAACCCCCAGATCGAGCAGGAGACCCTTACAGAATCACAGAATAACAGAGTTGGAAGGGACCTTGGAGGTCATCTACTCCAACCCCCCTGCTCAAGGAGGGGACCCTATACCATTCCAGACAAGTGGCTTTCCTGTCTCCTTGAAAGCCTCCAGTGATGGAGCACCCATACGTTCTGGTGGCAAGCAGTTCCACAGGTTGAAATTTAGGGTGGAGAAAAGCAAGGTTTTACACCCGGGCGGGAAGAACCAAAAGGTTCACGTACAGATTAGGCGAAACCTGGCTAAAAAAACAATCATGGTGAAAGGGATCTTGGAGTCCTAATGGACGATCTCTTAAACTTGAGCCAGCTGCGTGCGGCAGCAGCCATAAAAGCTAACACAATCCTCGGTTGTATAAACAGAGGCATAGAATCAGAGTCAGGTGAAGTTATTAGTACCGCTTTGTAAAGCCTGAGTAAGGCCACACCTGGACTTTTGCGTCCAGTTTTGGTCCCCACATTACAAAAAAAAAGAGGTTGAGACTTTGGGTAAAAGTGCAAAGGAGAGCGACTAAGATGATTAAAGGCCTGGAGACAAAAACATACAAAGGAGAGTTGCAGGATTTGGGAATGGCCGGTCTGGAGAAAAGAAAGACCAGGGGTGACATGATAGCAGTCTTCCAGTATTTGAGGGGCTCCTACAAAGAAAAGGGGGTCACCCTATTGTCCAAAGCCACCTGAAGGCAGGGCAGGAAGCAACGGATGGAAACTCATCAAGCAACCTGGAATTAAGGAGGAATTTTCTGACTGTGAGGACAATTAATCAGTGGAACTGATTGCCACCGGAAGTGGTGGGTGCTCCCATCTTTGGAGGCTTTCAAGAAGAGACTGGACAGCCACCTGTCTGAAATGGTATAGGGTCTCCTGCCTGAGCAGGGGGTTGGACTAGAAGATCTCCACGGTCCCTTCCAACTCTGTCATTCTAACATTCTGCAAGGGTCTCCTGCTTAAGCAGGGGGTTAGACTAGAAGATCTCTACGGTCGCTGCCAACTCTGTCATTCTATCATTCTGCAAGGGTCTCCTGCTTGAGCAGGGGGTTGGACTAGAAGATCTCTACAGTCCCTGCCAACTCTGTCATTCTATCATTCTGTAAGGGTCTCCTGCTTGAGCAGGGGATTGGACTAGAAGATCTCCATGGTCCCTGCCAACTCTGTCATTCTAACATTCTGTAAGGGTCTCCTGCTTAAGCAGGGGGTTGGACTAGAAGATCTCCACGGTCCCTTCCAACTCTGTCATTCTAACATTCTGTAAGGGTCTCCTGCTTAAGCAGGGGGTTGGACTAGAAGATCTCCACGGTCCCTTCCAACTCTGTCATTCTAACATTCTGTAAGGGTCTCCTGCTTAAGCAGGGGGTTGGACTAGAAGATCTCCACGGTCCCTTCCAACTCTGTCATTCTAACATTCTGTAAGGGTCTCCTGCTTAAGCAGGGGGTTGGACTAGAAGATCTCCACGGTCCCTTCCAACTCTGTCATTCTATCGTTCTGTAAGAGTCTCCTGCTTGAGCAGGGGGTTGGACTGGAAGACCTCCGAGGTCCCTTCCAACTCTCTTATTCTGTCATTCTTTCATAGGGCTCCCCTCCATGGGGCACCTTCCGAGGAAAGTGAGCCACGGAGAAGGTATTCTCCTCATTTTGGTGACAGTCACTGCTTCACACTCCAATCTCCCCTTTTAGTTTATTGACAGAGTACACAACAGTCAAATCCGTGTCATTAACAGTCGCTCCCAGTGCTAGAATTGGGTGGGATCCACCACTTGATATTCTCTGGTTTTTTCCTGGGAACCTCTAAGGAAGCTATAGGCTGTTATTCCTGTATCTTGGTTATTGACTAACTCATTATTAAATAGATGAAAACGGCCCAGATAGAATTACTCATACGCCCTAGAAGTTCTAAAGAAAAACGACTGAGGGGTTTAAGGAGCTCTCCAGCTGTGGCAAATATTAGCACAAGGAAGTGCCAAGCAGGATGCAAAACAAGACAGAAAAACAAACAGTGAATATTCCCATCCTTCTATTTGAGGAGAACAAATCTGTATGTCAGCCCCATGAGGTTACCCCACAAATACAGACTGTCCCCACTTGCAAATCTTGTCATCCGTTCATGGTATAGGGTCTCCTGCTTGAGCAGCGGGCTGGACTAGAAGACCTCCAAGGTCCCTTCCTGCTTCTATTCTATTCTATTCTATTCTATTCTATTCTATTCTATTCTATTCTATTCTATTCTATTCTATTCTATTCTATTCTATTCCTTATTCTGTTCTATTCTATTTCGTATTTTCTATTCTATTCTATTCTATTCTATTCTATTCTATTCTATTCCATTCCATTCTATTCTATTCTATTCTATTCTATTCTATTCTATTCTATTCTATTCTATTCTATTCTATTCTATTCTATTCTATTCTATTCTATTCTATTCTACATTTTATTATTCTATTCTGCATTTTATTATTCTATTCCATCCCATCCCATCCCATCCCATCCCATCCCATCCCATCGTATTCTATTCTATTCTATTCTATTCTATTCTATTCTATTCTATTCTATTCTATTCTATTCTATTCTATTCTATCCTATCCTATCCTATCCTATCCTATCCTATCCTGCATTTTATTATTCTATTCTGCATTTTATTATTCTATTCTATTCTATTCTATTCTATTCTATTCTATTCTATTCTATTCTATTCTATTCTATTCTATTCTATTCTATTCTATTCTATTCTATTCTATTCTATTCTATTCTGTTCTGTTCTGTTCTGTTCTGTTCTATTCTATTCTACATTTTATTCTATGCTGCATTTTATTCTATTCTGTATTTTATTATTCTATTCTATTCTAAATTCTATTCTATTCTGCATTTTATTCTATTCTGCATTTTATTATTCTATTCTATTCTATTCTAAATTCTATTCTATTCTATTCTATTCTATTCTATTCTATTCTATTCTATTCTATTCTATTCTATTCTATTCTATTCTATTCTATTCTATTCTATTCTATTCTTATCCCATTCTATTCTATTCTATTCTATTCTATTCTATTCTATTCTATTCTATTCTATTCTAAATTCTATTCTATTCTATTCTATTCTAAATTCTATTCTATTCTATTCTATTCTATTCTATTCTATTCTATTCTATTCTATTCTATTCTATTCTTATCCCATTCCATATATTCTATTCTATTCTATTCTATTCTATTCTATTCTATTCTATTCTATTCTATTCTAAATTCTATTCTATTCTATTCTATTCTAAATTATATTCTATTCTGCATTTTATTCTATTCTGCATTTTATTATTCTATTCTATTCTATTCTAAATTCTATTCTATTCTATTCTATTCTATTCTATTCTATTCTATTCTATTCTATTCTTATCCCATTCTATTCTATTCTATTCTATTCTATTCTATTCTATTCTATTCTATTCTATTCTATTCTATTCTAAATTCTATTCTATTCTATTCTATTCTATTCTAAATTCTATTCTATTCTATTCTATTCTATTCTATTCTATTCTATTCTATTCTATTCTATTCTATTCTATTCTATTCTATTCTATTCTATTCTATTCTATTCTATTCTATTCTATTCTTATCCCATTCCATATATTCTATTCTGTTTTGTTCTATTCTATTCTCTCCTGTCCTATTCTATTCTATTCTATTCTAAATTCTATTCTATTCTGCATTTTATTCTATTCTGCATTTTATTATTCTATTCTATTCTATTCTAAATTCTATTCTATTCTATTCTATTCTATTCTATTCTATTCTATTCTATTCTATTCTATTCTATTCTATTCTATTCTATTCTATTCTATTCTATTCTATTCTATTCTTATCCCATTCCATATATTCTATTCTATTCTATTCTATTCTATTCTATTCTATTCTATTCTATTCTATTCTATTCTATTCTATTCTATTCTATTCTATTCTATTCTAAATTCTATTCTATTCTATTCTATTCTATTCTAAATTCTATTCTATTCTATTCTATTCTATTCTATTCTTATCCCATTCCATATATTCTATTCTGTTCTGTTCTATTCTATTCTCTCCTGTCCTATTCTATTCTATTCTATTCTAAATTCCATTCTATTCTGCATTTTATTCTATTCTGCATTTTATTCTATTCTGCATTTTATTATTCTATTCTATTCTATTCTAAATTCTATTCTATTCTATTCTATTCTATTCTATTCTATTCTATTCTATTCTATTCTATTCTATTCTATTCTATTCTATTCTAGCTTTCTTTCCCCTTCACATATTTCTATTCTATTCTATTCTATTCTATTCTATTCTTGCTTCTTTCTATTCTATCTATTCTATTCTATTCTAATTCTAAATTCTATTCTATTCTATTCTATTCTATTCTATTCTATTCTATTCTATTCTATTCTATTCTATTCTATTCTATTCTATTCTATTCTATTCTTATCCCATTCCATATATTCTATTCTATTCTATTCTATTCTATTCTATTCTATTCTATTCTATTCTATTCTATTCTATTCTAAATTCTATTCTATTCTATTCTATTCTAAATTATATTCTATTCTATTCTATTCTATATCCTATTCTATTCTGCCTGCTCTCTCTCTCTCTCTCTCTCTCTCTGCTCTCTCTCTCTCTCTCTCTCTCTCTCTCTCTCTCTCTCACACACACACACACACACACACACACACACACACACACACACCTCTCACTTCCCTGGGTGCAGAATATCAAAATTTGGAGGTACTTTCCTCCTTTCCCAGTGGCTGTTGAGCACAAGACTCAAAACTGCCTTTACCCCCTTTTCTCCAAATGGGCAAGGTGCGGAAAACCCACCCGCAGACAAAAGGGATCTGTCGCCAGCATAGTGAAGGCTTGCCCGGGTGGGCACAAATCCGTATGTTGGGCCCCCTGAGGCTCTCCCACAAATACAGCCTTAAAGGTTTCACACTGTCCCCCCCAACCGACTTGCAAATCTCCTCATTCGTTCTTTGGGGCAGGGGGAAAAAAAAAGGTGGGCGCTTCGCCAGCCATCTCAGAAACGCATTAAAAGTCATTTTTTGCAGACTTGTTAGCCTGCATTATTCAGAGGAGACACTTTGTGGCTGGGGGTTGAAGTGAGGGATCCTGGGGGGGGGGTCTCTAAGCTGGGGGGTTTTCTTGCAGACGTCTCCTGACCCAGCTAGGGAACAATATCAGGGCTAGAAGGGATTTAGAATGGAATAGATCTGGGAGGGACCCTGGAGGTCACCTAGTCCAACCTCCTGCTCGAGCAGGAGACCCTTACAGAATCATAGAAGGACAGAGCTGGAAGGGACACCAGAGGTCATCTACGCCGACCCCCTGGTCGAGGAGGGGACCCTTACAGAATGTTAGAATGAGACAGTTGGAAGGGACCGTGGAGATCGTCAACCCCTTGCTGAAGCAGGAGACCCTTAGACTCTAAGGCTTAGAGAAAAGTGGAATCACCGAGCTGGAAGGGACCTCGGAGGTCATCTAGCCCAACCCCCTGCTCAAGCTGCAGACCCTTCTATAATCACAGAGTTGGAAGGGACAGTGGAGGTCTTCTAGTCCAACCCCCAGCTCAGGCAGGAGACCCTTACATAATCATAGAAGGACAGAGTTGGAAAGGACCCTGGAGGTCATCTATTCCAACCCCCTGCTCAAGGAGGGGACCCTATGCCATTTGAGACAGGTGGCTGTCCAGTCTCCTTGAAAGCCTCCATTTGTCTGAAATGGTATAGGGTTTCCTGCCTGAGCAGGGGGTTGGACTAAATGACCTCCAAGGTCCCTTCCAACTTTGTTGTTGTTGTTGTTGTTGTTGTTGTTGTTGTTGTTGTTGTTGTTGTTGTTGTTGTTGTTGTTCTTCTTCTTCTTCTTCTTCTTCTTCTTCTTCTTCTTCTTCTTCTTATTATTATTATTATTATTATTATTATTATTATTATTATTATTATTATTATTATTATTATTATTATTATTATTATTATTATTATTATTATTATTATTATTATTATTATTATTATTATTATTATTATTATTATTATAAGCCTGGGTAAACCCCAGATTCCAGCCCAGACTCTCTCCGCTTCCTTTCCATCTTTCAATTTTCAGCCCCATCTCGAACAAAATATTTTATTTATGACTTTTTTTTACATATATATATATATAAATTTCTACAGCACCCAACTCACCTCTGCTACTCTGGGCCATTTGCAACACCGTAATAATAAAGCAAGCTAAACGCCCGAATAAAATCATAAAAAAACAGACGGGGAACCGACATTTCTGCGTGCATTCCGCCCTAGCCTGCCCGGGCTCCCAACTTACAAGCTGGTGCTGATGTCGAGTTGATCCTTGCGTTGCTCGCTGGAGCTCTGAAGGAATGTGGTCGCCTCGCTCGAAGTGGCTGCTAAGAGGCGTACCGGTGGCCCCTCCCCGGCTGGGTGGCTGTCAATGGTTAAGGAGCCAGTTGGGCAAGGGCACTGGGGCAAGACGGGCACCGTCCAGGAAAGAAAAGTGATGGGGGGGGAACACGAGGAGGAGAAAGTAAGCAAGGGAAGCCCCTGGGCTGGGGGAGGAAGGGGCCACCTGTCAAACCAAGCAGGAAGAAAAATTAATAAGAATAGAAATAAGAATAGACATAAAAATAGAATAGAATAGAAAATATGGAATGTAACATGTAACGTATAACATGGAACATGGAACATGGAACATGGAACATGGAACATGGAACAGAATAGAATATAGAATAGAATAGAATAGAATAGAATAGAATAGAATAGAATAGAATAGAATAGAATAGAATAGAAAATATGGAATGTAACATGTAACATATAACATGGAACATGGAACATGGAACAGAATAGAATATAGAATAGAATAGAATAGAATAGAATAGAATAGAATAGAATAGAATAGAATAGAATAGAATAGAATAGAATAGAATAGAAAATATGGAATGGAATATGGAATATGGAATATGGAATATGGAATATGGAATGTGGAATATGGAATATGGAATGTGGAATATGGAATATGGAACATGGAACATGGAACATGGAACATGGAACAGAACATAATAGAATAGAATAGAATAGAATAGAAAATATGGAATGTAACATGTAACATGGAACATGTAACAGAACAGAACAGAACAGAATAGAAAATATGGAATGGAACATGGAATGTGGAACATGGAACAGGACAGGACAGGACAGGACAGAATAGAATAACGGTCCCTGCACTGACGGACTAGATGGTGAGCTGTTGCATTCCACTCCCAGGTCTCTGGCTTTGAGACGATGTCTCCAGAAGACATGATTAGTTTCGGTTTCCCCCTTCCCGGCAGCTTTCCCCCTCCCAATAGTCTATGGCAGGCTGGCATCCAGCAAAGCGAGGCTGAAGCTCAGGAGGGCAGTTCTGACAGTTGCTCCGAGAAAGACTCCGAGGTTGGGTGGCACCAAGGGCCAAGTTTCAATTAGCAAGGACAGCCCTCCTCCCCCATTCAGATCTGATTAATATTTAGGAGAGTGGCACATCTTTCAGCTGATGCTGCCAAAGGCTTCCCCATTGGAGAGGCTCCTTCTTGCTCACGCAGGGCCTGGACAGAGCTGAGGGAGTTGATTTATCCAAGGCGAGTTGCATTCTGAATCTCTTCCTTCCCAGGGATCAACAGGACGTCTACAGTCACACACACACACACACCTGTTCCATTCCTCTTTCTAGGGTGAGAATGGGTGGGAAATCAAACATGGGTGTTACATGAAATTCTAGGTTTTGTTATTAGCCTTTCAGCCTATGCCTTCTTTTGAAGATCAGGAAACAATTGTTGAGAGAGTCGGTTCTATCGCAGAAACAGGATCCAGCTGCGGTGAGAAGAACAGGATTTCCCCCTCCTCTCTCTCCCCCCCCCCTCTCTCACACACACACAATGTCATGGTTCCGACCGATGAAACTCTTCAAAAGAACTTCGAGGCATTGTTTACCTTAGAGAATCTTTATTTTGAGTAGCATAATATCGGCACTGCATAATCGAAGCCAAAAACTGAATTCCCCTCCCCTGGGCACATAGTATCAAAGCACAAGTCCCTCCTTCAATTAACAGTCGTAAATCACATTCCCCAATTAGCATGACGCACGGGCCTCCTCTCCAGTTTTCCAGCTCGCCAACTCCTTATCAGCTCTGGTTACAATAACCTTGTTTCTCACGCTAGGTTCAGTGTTGTTATTTCTAGCTGGACTCTCGTTCAATCCCCCCTCCTAGCATCATCTAACTCTAAAAGCAAAAGGTAAAAGATGGGTACACTTCCCTCGGTTGTCAATGCAAAAACATCCAATGTTACTAGCATTGACAAACACACACACACATACACCTCTCACTTCCCTGGGTGTAGAATATCAAAATTTGGAGGTACTTACCTCCTTTCCCAGTGACTGTTGAGCACAAGACTCAAAACTCCCTTTACTACCTTTTCTCCAAATGGGCAAGGTCCGGAAAACCCACCCACAGAGAAAAGGGATCTGTCGCCAGCATAGTGAAGGCTTACTGGGGCCAGATTGATCAGATTAGCTTTGGAGTCCCTTTGTGGTCGCCAAATTGTCAAGCTAATCAGTTCAGGTCTGTTCTTTCTCCGAAACCGGGAGAGTAGCGGCGAGTGAAAATCAAGACCCAAGGAAAGCTGCTTATGAAAAGGAGGTTCTGTTTATTTCCCAATAACAGCAACAGGGGTGCTCTTGGGGGCTGCTAGCAAATTGTGTTTATTTTTGAGTGAGTTTTTATGTGTTTCTGAGTTCTTTGATATCGCTATGTGAACATGTGTTCTTTCAGTGTCCTTTGGGCTGTACACAATACTCTAATTGCTGTCATAGGTTTTCCTTTTGTTGTGTATGATGTTGTCGCTGATCCTTGGGGCAAAGGGAAATGTAATTATAGGTGTATTTATTTTTCTAATTTGGCCCTAGGCTGTGTAATCACTTTCAGTCCTTTATATAGTCGGCCCGGGAGATATTTTATTCTGCGGAGTCGGTTCTGTTTGCACTATTTCCCCCCCTTTGAGTCAGAGTCATTTCTTTCAATGGGCCCAAACTAGCCTTTTCATCAACCAAACAATAGGGCTGCCTTCTGAACTCCCCAATTAAAACTGCAAAGTGTCCAGAAAGACGCAAACCTGGGTAGGAAAGGAGCAAATGCAACCTACAGTGAGTGTGTGTGTGTGTGTCTTTTCTCCCATGTAACAAAACAAAGCTTTCATTGCACGCGAAAGACTTTTATTGCTTGATTTGTTGATTTCCGATACAATCATCCCATATCACATATACCCGATCCCTTATCCTTGCACCCTAGAGAAAGACTGCATCCTCCCTGAATAAACAGCTTTTTTGAGTTGCCTGAAATTCTTGCGCTTGTCAGGAGGGCAAAAAAAGCTACTTTGCAAAGGTATTTTGCGCGTCGCACTTGGTCTCCTTCCTAGGGACGCCTTCTTCCGAGATGGCCAGGTTGTTTGAGGCTTCCTAGAGACCCAAGGATGCTCCAGGTCCGAAGGAGACCCTGCAGAAGGAACGGCCTCCCCGTTGGAGTTTAGTGACCTGCAGGTGTAAAGAGAAAAAGGGGATGAAGGGTGGAAAGGTTAATGTGGCAGTGAGTGAAATAGTCTCTTCCATTTGCTTTCTATTTCAGACAAATGGTTGTCCAATTTTTTTTTATTATTATTTTTTATGAAGATCTCCAGTGTTGGAGCACCCACAACTTCTGGAGGCAAGCTGATCCAGTGATTAATTGTTCTTCTGACCTTTGCTGAGATGCCTGCTCCATGACCTGAATGCTTTCATCATCAGCATATAGCAAGACAGATGGAAGTGAAAGTCAGTTCATTCCCCAGAAACGAAAATGCAGTAGCTCAAGCAACCATCTCTTTTCTTCAGAATGGAAAATTGTGTGTGTAAATGTGTGTGTGTGTGTGTGTGTGTGTGTGTGCATGTATGTATGTGTGTGTGTGTGAGAGAGAGAGAGAAGGAGGGAGGCAGAGGGAGGGAAGGAAGAAAGAAAGAAGGGAAAGAGAGGGGGAGGCAGAGAAAGGCAGAGAGAGAGGGGGACACAGAGAGGGAATGAGGGAGAGGGAGGGAGGGAGGGAGGGAGGAAGAAAGAGAGACCAAAGAACAGAGGGGAGGAAGAGGCAGAGAGTGGGCGGAAGGAGAGAGGAAGACAGAGAGGGAGGGAGACAGAGCAGGAGGGAAGGAGACAGGGAGGGAGGGGGAGACAGAGCAAGAGGGAGGGAGACAGAGAGAGGGAGACAGGGAGGGAGACAGAGAAAGAGAGTGAGAGGAAACTAGGGGGAGGGAAGGAGGGAGAGAGACATGGAGAGAGAGAGAGAAAGAGAGAGGGAGACAGAGAAAAAGGGAGAGAGAGGGGGAGGGAGGGAGACAGACAGAGAGAGGGAGGGAGGGAGGGAGAGAGCGAGCGAGGCAGAGATGGAGAAAGACAGAGAGACTGAAGGAGAGGGGGGAAGGAAGAGAGACAGAGAGGGGGGAGGGAGAGAGGGAGACAGAGAGGGAGGGAGAGAGAGAACTTCTGGTGGCAAGCAGTTCCACTGGTTAATTGTCCTCACTGTTGGGAAGTTTCTCCTTAATTCCAAGTTGCTTCTCTCCTGGATTGGTTTCCATCTGTTGTTTCTTGTCCTGCCTTCTGGTGCTTTGGAGAACACCCCCCTCTTCTTTGGGGCAGCCCCCTAAACATTGGAATAACTGCTATCATGTCACCTCATTTCTTCTTTTCATTAAACTGGACGTACCTAATTCCTGCAACCCTCCCTCCTAAGTTTTAGCCTCTGTTCTCATGTCGTTCTCCTTGTTTTCCCCCTCTCGGACAAAATGTCCCCGTCACCCCTCATCCTGCAGACCATCCCGTCCTCTCTGCTGCCCTGTCCGGCTCCTGACCCTCGTCGGCCTGAGGGCATCGGGGTGATGGTTCTCCATGCAACGGAGAGCCAAGGACCATCTCTCTCTCCATCTCTCACTGCCTCCTTCTCTCCCTCCCTCCTTCTCTCCCCTTAGTTCCCTCTCTTCCTCCCTCCTTCTCTCTGTCTCCCTCCCCCTCTCTCTCTTCATCTCTGCCTTTCTCTGCCTCCCTCCTCTCCCCCTAGTTCCCTTTCCTCCCTCCCTCCCTCTCTCTCTTCCTAGTTCCCTCTCTTCCCTGTCTCCCTCTCTCCGTCTCACTCCCCCTCTCTCCCTCTCCCTCCTTCTCTCTGTCTCCCTCTGTCTCTGCCTCCCTCCTTCTCTCCCCCTATTTCCCTTTCTTCCTCCCTCCCTCCCTGTCTCCCACTCTCCCTCTCCCTCATTCTCTCTTACTCCCTCAGTCTCTACTTCTATCTGCTTCCCTCCTTCTCTCCCCTAGTTCCCTTTCTTCCTCCCTCCTTCCCCCCCTCTCTCCCTCTGTGTCTGCCTCTCTCTTCCTAGTTCCCTCTCTTCCTCTCTTCCTCCCTATCTCCCTCTCTGTGTCTCCCTCCCTCCCTCTCTCTGTCCCTTTCTCTCTGTCTCCCTTTCTCTTCCTAGTTCCCTCTCTTCTTCCCTCCCTCTTTCCCCCATCTGTCCCTCCCTCTCTCTCTCTCTCGGTCTCTCCATCTCCCTCCCTTCCTCTCTCTGTCCCCCTCTCTCTCTTCCCTAGTTCCCTCTCTCCCTCTTTCTCCCCTGTCCCTCCCTCCCTCTCTCTCTCTCGATCTCTCTCCCTGCCCTCCTCTCTCTCTCTCGGTTTCTCTGTCTTCCTTCATCTCTGCCTCTCTCTCTCTTTATCTCCCTCCCTCCCCATCTCCCTCTCCCTCATTCTCTCTGCCTCCCTCCCTGTCTCTCCCTCCCTCTGCTCCCCCCCTCTCTTTCTCTGTCTCTTTCTCTCTCTCTCTCTCTCTCACACACACACACAATTGTTTTGCTTTTCCCCAAAAGTCAACTAGACTTTCTCGGTGTTTTCTCTGAAGCTGAAATCTTGGACAAGAAGGGAAACGTTTTCGAAGAAAACACCCAGAAGGTCCAGTCGCCTTTTGGGGGGAAAACAAAACGACCCCTTTGGGGACAACCATGACCTGGAGGATGGAGCATCTCCGTAGACATTGGGTCCACGTGGAACGGTTTCGGTTCTCCAGCCAGGCCCAGAGAGGGCCGAGAAGCCCCCTGGGATCCCTGAACATCGGCTTCTCCCTTCTTCCAGCCTCTTACCTTTCAGGTTGTCACAGTTGAAGCGGCTGAAAAATCCCTGGGACACCAGCCGGATGAAGACCCCCTTGTGGGTCTTCTTGCGGCTGATCACGGTGAACTTCTCGTAGGGCGGGATGATGACTTCCTGTTGGTACGGGCGCAAGGAGATCGGGGAAATGGACACGCCGTAGCAGGTCTTGATGGAGAAGAAGGTGTCCTTGCCGAAACCCTGGGCTATTTTTTTGATCTTCGACGTGGAGGCAAACTGTCCGAAGCGGACCACCTTGCCGGGGACGGTGAAACGGACGCCTTTGATCCCGCGGAAGACCTCGTAGCAGGCGGGCCCCGTCTTCTTGGCCTGAAGAGCCCGGTTGAAGAGGAAGTAGAAGTCCTTGAAGGCAAAGTGCTTGTAAGCGTACTTGGATTTCCCGCCTTTGCGTACGGCGGCGTTGAAGTCACTGTACAGGCTGTCTCCGATGGTGTAGGCCATGATCGCCGTGCCATACAGGCGATTGAAGTTGCCGAGGTGTGGGCCGAGTTTGGCCAAGTGGCCTTTGGCCGCGTTCCAGGTTGCAAAATACTTTTTCGGCAGCGGAACGTATCCTGGAATCTTCAGCTTTTGCTCTATCTTGGAGTGGCAGCCATAATAGGGGTCATCCAGAGAATTCTTGGACATGTCGAGGGGTATCACTTTGAGACACGACACCTGTCCGAGACAAGAGAAGGCAGGGAAGGACATGAAGGAGAGGACAAGGCAGGACAAGAAGCAACGGATGGAAACTAATCAAGGAGAGAAGCAACTTAGAACTAAGGAGAAACTTCCTGACAGTTAGAACAATTAACCAGTGGAACAACCTGCCTCCAGAAGCAGTGAATGCTCCAACACTGGAAGTTTTTAAGAAGAAACTGGACAACCATTTGTCCGAAATGGTATAGGGTTACCTGCCTGAGCAGGGGGTTGGACTTGATGACCTCCAAGGTCCCTTCCAACTTTATTATTATTATTATTATTATTATTAAAAGAGCCCTGTCCATCAAAATGCCCTTTTTAGGGAGAAATATTGGGTCCTGAACTTACAAAAGAGAAGCAGTGTGATGTACGCAGTACAGTGTAATGAGACACGTACAGATCTGTACAGCGGGGAAACAAAACAACCACTTCACCAACACATGGCGCGACAGAGGAGAACAAACCAATCAGCAGCCCACCTGCCTTTGAAAGACAAAGGCCGCTCTTTCGAAGACGGCAAAGTCCACATCCTGGTTTGAAAGAGGGGTCCAAGAGGCCATCTACATTAAGGCTGGGCAGCCCCCTCTCAACAGAGGGGGAGTGTCAGGAAGTGTGTAGTGGGGTGCCCCAGGGCTCTGTTCTGGGCCCAGTGCTCTTCAACATCTTCATCAACGATTTGGACGAGGGGATAGATGGGGAACTCATCAAGTTTGCAGACGACACCAAGCTGGCAGGAATAGCCAACACTCCAGAAGACAGGCTTAGGATACAGGAGGATCTGGACAGACTGGAACACTGGGCGCTATCTAACGAAAGCAGTGAATAATTAAAAAAAAGTTGGAAGGGACCTTGGAGGTCATCTAGTCCAACCCCCTGCTCAGGCAGGAACCCCTATATACCATTTCAGACACATGGCTGTCCCCGTTGCTTCTTAAAAACTTCCAGTGTTGGAGCATTCACTGCTTCTGGAGGCAGGTTGTTCCACTGGTTAATTATGACTAAGAATTGTTCAAATATTAAGGAGAAATTAAGCTTAAATAAGAATGATGAAAATAGGATATATGGTGAACTAATCAGATGATTTTTATAAAAACAACACGTTGATAAGAAAAAAAACGTCATATATGGACGTCGCCGTTATTTGCACAAACCTGAAAGAAAATGTTTATATCTAACCATTACTACGTTGAAAATATTAACAATTATATTTGTCTAAGGTTGAAGAAGGAGAATACTATTGGGAGAAGGGGAGATCAAAGACATTTACTATTCATTAATGTACTAATTATGGAAGTACAAAAATTAATTATTATCGACTGATTGTTTTGGATTTTTTTTTTTCAAAATTTACGGAACCAAGACAACACGCTGTACACTGGGCACTAAGGATTGTTATTGTAAACAAAATCAATAAAACATTTCTAAAAAAAAGAAAAGAAAAAGAACCGAAGAAGCTTCTTGGATAAGAAGTGAGACGTCTTCAAGGAACAATAAAGCCCAGTTGCCCTTTGAAAAAAAAACACCTTTGGGACGATCCCAAAAAGGTTCGCCTGGATTAACTTATCTTCTCTCCTAGAGGTGGGGAGGAGAAGGAAGGGAGAAGACCCCAAGACATTGTGGCTTAGTTTAGATGGCCTCACAAAGGCCCACATGGGAGAGTTTCTCCTTCACCTTCTCTCCTTTTTTTTTAGACACACCCAAGATCTTTGCCGACTGCCACCGTATGCTTGCCTGCGTGCTTCGTTTCCGTGCGGTGAAAATGTGTGCCGTGAACTCTGGGCGAGGGCGGATGCCGGGGGCAAAGCTTGGGGGAAAGCAAAACTAGCGACTGTATCTCCCCGAGATGCCGCTTCAAGGTCATCCCAGCGGGGAGAAGAAAGGAACTGCCTACTAAACTAGGCTTGAAGTGCTTCTGAGGGACTGCGAGGTTGCACTTCGGCAAAAGCAACCGAGTCAGAAGTGGCACTGGCGGAAAGTGGGCATCTGTCAGTTGCCCAGGTGGGCATCTGTCAGTTGCCACCTTACGCACCTCACGCTTGCTCTTTGTGCTTCGCTTCCACGCGGTGACAGTCTGCCAGGGACTCTGGCGGGGGGGTTGATGGAGGGAAAGCGAAAGTAACCACGGTGCCTCCCCCGAGATGCCGCTTCAAGGTCATCCCGGCGGGGAGAAGAAGGGAGCCGCCTACCAAGCTAGCCTTGAGAAGTGACCGTTCGGGAAAACAGCTAGCTGAAAATTCGTCGGTCACTGGGGCGGGGAGGTGTCGGCGAGGGGAAGCAGTTGGGGAAGGGAAAGCTGAAGTTGGGGGATTTCGGCGCGCGATTCTCCATTCTGGCTTTACCCCACTGCAGTGCCCTTGACGTCTATTAAAAGCACATCTCCGACAACCGATGGAGCCGAGGAGCGTTTCAACGTCAGCGGCTCAGGTGTTTGGCAAGTCTGAAAAACTTAGCGGCGGGAAGGGACTGTTGAGTGGGAAGGGGAGGACTGCCACCTGCCTGTCCGGCAACCCCTCCCCATTCAAGGAGGTGGACACTCCTGCTGCTGAAGCTGCTCCCTTTGTACCTGCAAAGGTCCGGTGAAGAATCCGATCAGACACAAGAGCGGGACCATCTGGAGGGTCAGGGTCTTCATGGTGACTCCTGAGGAAAGACAAACAAGGAGGAGCCACAGTTGCGTGTAAACCCCGCCCGGGATCTTAACAAAAGGTCGATCGATTTAAGTCCTACCAATCAAGGAGAATCTTTGTCGCTCAGGGTTGAAAATGAGGGGGTCCTGGGGACTCTCTGAGCTGGGTGGGTTTCTTGAAGACCTTTCATGACCCAAACTAGGGAACATCATCAATGATAGAAGAGAGGGGCATTCTCCTCCTCCTCCTCCTCCTCCTGCTCTTGCCTTTCTTCTCCACAAACCCCAGACTCTTCTAGCACTGATGATGTTGTCTACTTGGGTCATGAAACGTCTGCAAGAAAAACCACCCAGCTCAGAGAGCACCAGGGACCCCACTGCCCTTCCTTCCTTCCTTCCTTCCTTCCTTCCTTCCTTCCTTCCTTCCTTCCTTCCTTCCTTCCTTCCTTCCTTCTTCCTCCCTCCCTCCCTCCCTCCTCGCACTGATAATGTTCCCTAGTTGGTCATGAAACATCTGGAAAAAAACCACCCATCTCAGAGAGCACCAAGGACCCCACAGTCCCTTCCTTCCTTCCTTCCTTCCTTCCTTCATTTCCTTCCTTCCTTCCTTCCTTCCTTCCTTCCTTCCTTCCTTCTTCCTTCGCTTCCTTCCTTCTTCCCTCCTCCTCTCTCCTCCTCCTCCTCCCCTCCTCCTCTCCACAAACTCCACTCCCTTCTAGCACTGATGATGTTCCCCTGTTGGATCATGAAATGTCTGCAAGAAAAAACACCCAGCTCAGAGAGCACCAGGACCCCACAGTCCTCCTCCTCCTCCTCCTCCTCCTCCTCACTCCTCCTCCTCCTCCTCTCCTCCTCCTCTCTGCAAGCTCCCCTCCCTTCTAGCACTGATGGCGTTGCCCAGTTGGGTTATGAAACGTCTGCAAGAAAACCACCCAGCTCAGAGAGCATCAAGGACCCCACAGTTGTCCTTCTCCTCCTCCTCTTCCTCCTCCTCCTCCTCCTCCTCCTCCTCCTCCTCCTCCCTGCAAACCCCACTCCCGTCTAGTACTGATCACGTTCCCTCGTCCCTCGACAAAAGGGGGTCGGTGTGATGGGGGAAACGTACAAAATTTTCCTTCCTTCCCCAAAGAACGAACTAATACAATTCGCGAGCGGAGAACAGTGTGCAACCTTTAAGCCGGTATTCGTGGCTTCACCTCATGGCCCCGACATGCGGGTTTGTTCCCCCCACACCTCAAGCAGACCGACGTGCACATTCACTGTTTATTTTTCTGTCCTCTTCGGCCTCCTGTTGGGCCCTCCCGTTTTACTAATGTTTGTAACGGCTCCTTAAACCTCCCGTTGTATCTTTTATCACTTCTAGGGGGTACCCATCACTCTATCTGGGCCGTGTTCATCGGCTTTATGAACTGATTTGCTCAAATAACCGGGACACAGGAATAATCAATGGAGATTCCTTGGAAGTTCCCAGGAAGCAAACAGAGGGGGGGGGGGAAAGCAAAAGTGACCTACTCCCAATTTGTGTACCGGGAGCGACTGGTAATGATACGAACAAGCTCGGCTGTTTGTGTGCTGTGTAAATACAACAAAACAGGAGATCCGTCTTGAGTGGAAATGAGTGGGAGAGAAAGTGGTGTTTACCATCTGGCGTTTCTCCTCCTACGTGGCTCGCTTTCCTCTGAAGGAGCCCCACGCAGGGGAGCAGAGGGGAAGGATTACGGAAGGACGGAGCTGGAAGGGACCCCGGAGGTCTTCTAGTCCGACCCCCTGCTCCGGCAGGAGACCCTTACAGAATCACAGAGTGACAGAGCTGGAAGGGACCCTCGGGGTCTTCTAGTCCGAACCCCTGCTCCGGCAGGAGACCCTTACAGAATCACAGAGTGACAGAGCTGGAAGGGACCCCGGAGGTCTTCTAGTCCAACCCCCTGCTCGAGCAGGGGACCCTTACAGAATCACAGACTGACGGAGCTGGAAGGGACCCCGGAGGTCACCTAGTCCAACCCCCTGCTCGAGCAGGAGACCCTTACAGAATCACAGAGTGACAGAGCTGGAAGGGATCCCGGAGGTCACCTAGTCCAACCCCCTGCTCGAGCAGGAGACCCTTACAGAATCACAGAGTGACAGAGCTGGAAGGGACCCCGGAGGTCACCTAGTCCAACCCCCTGCTCCAGCAGGAGACCCTTACAGAATCATAGAAGGACAGAGTTGGAAGGGACCCTGGAGGTCACCTAGTCCAACCCCCTGCTCGAGCAGGAGACCCTTACAGAATCACAGAAGGACAGAGCTGGAAGGGACTGTGGAGATCTTCTAGTCCAACCCCCTGCTCAAGCAGGAGACCCTTACAGAATCATAGAATGACAGAGTTGGAAGGGACTGTGGAGATCTTCTAATCTAGTCCAACCCCCTGCTCCAGCAGGAGACCCTTACAGAATCACAGAGTGACAGAGCTGGAAGGGACCCCAGAGGTGACCTAGTCCAACCCCCTGCTCGAGCAGGAGACCCTTACAGAATCACAGAGTGACAGAGCTGGAAGGGACCCTGGAGGTCACCTAGTCCAACCCCCTGCTCCAGCAGGAGACCCTTACAGAATCATGGAATAAGAGAGTTTAGTATAGAATAGAATAGAATAGAATAGAATAGAATAGAATAGAATAGAATAGAATAGAATAGAATAGAATAGAATAGAATAGAATAGAATAGAATAGAATAAATATATTTTATTGATGACTTTTTGTTTTTTTATATAAATTTCTACGGCACCCAACTCACCTAAGCAGCATAGATTTTTTTAAAAACCGATACTTAATGATAATGATAATGATAATGATAATGATAAAAAAAAGTTGGAAGGGACCTTGGAGGTCATCT